>CM077349.1:76218706-76274515 GCA_039655645.1 Ammopiptanthus mongolicus | reverse complement strand
AAATAATATTTAAATAGTTAACTAGATTGATTAAATAATTAAATAATATTTAGGGACGAGCAAATTACCAACAAATTTTTGGCCGTCACAAAGCCGTTGGTAATCCTTCTTTATCAACGGCTTTAGTCGATTACCGACGGATATTGACCGTCAGTAATCAACGAATTTCTTGTAGTCTTATAATCATTTGAACACTGTCTTTCTTGCATTTTTTGCTGCAAAATCATTAATAAACAGTTCATAATCAAGGTTCTTTAAAAAATCATTTTTGTTATTCACATTTTTTTGTTCATTCTCTACATTTTCAACTTCAGAGTTTAAATTATCTGGATTTGCATCATTCTGAACAGAAATTGTAGGATGTTTGACAAAAAAATTATCCAAAGCACCCTTTTGAGATTCAACATCAGTTTCAATTTGTTTTTTTTATTTTCCATTTTAGATTACTAGAAGGTTGATTTCTGGGCAATATGTTCAGACAATTAGACAACAAATATAGACAAAAACACAAAATTATAATCTATAAAGTAAACAAGTAGTCTTTAATTGAGCAAATAGCAATGAGATGAAAATGATAACACCTGATTGAACGTGAGAATTTCCACCGCACGTCTTCTCTTCTGTTTCGCCAAATTAAATAATCAATTTATCTGCATAATTGCATGAATCATAACTCTATAAGTCATAAGATAAAGAATCAAAGACAATAAAATATTGCAATAAAAGGAAATGATCAAATTGGACTCACTATGTGATTAAAATAAATATGTCTCTCAAAGCACACACAATTGAAGAAATGTTGATATGATATCCTTAAGGCCAAGGAAGAGAGAAAGAGCAATCAATAATGGCGGCCAAAATACTGACAGTGTCGCAGTGGAAAGAGCAAAAGAGGGAGTAACTACTGAACTACGGCGCAGTTGGAACAAAGAGTTAGGGATTGAGTCATTGGGAGATAAAGAGTCACCGAGAAAAAAAATAGGGAAAGAAAATATGTTTAAATCAATTAGGAGTGCAGTTTTTTAAGTGTATTAATTTAAAACTAAAATATATTTCAATAATCATGGATACACTTTAAGAAATAATTATTTTTTATTACTAATAAGTAAATTATAATATATATATATATATATATATATATATATATATATATATATATATATATATATCTTAATATATGATGCCCATTAACATGAAAAACAAATTAATTATATAAATTTTTAATTTTAATATTATCAATTTTTTATATACTAAGTATATAAAAAAATTGGTGTCCCTGACAAAATGGGACCCTGTACGATCGCTTCTCCCGCACATGCTCAGGGCCACCATTATGTAGTACATGGAAGCATTTTATAGGCTAAGTATATAATAAAATATGAAAACCAACATATGAAGAAATCTGCAGCTACTTGCAACTTGCAAGCTGTGTATAAAGTAACAATTATTAGTCAAATATTGCAATAAAGAAATTTTGGATTGCGGCTTGGAGATAATTTTGTAGCAATTGTTGGCAGTGCTATTGCATATTTGCAGGTATGCAATGCAACTTGGAGCAGACCATTAATGTGTAATAAAGATTTAGTTGTATGCTTGTTTACTTTTCTTACATTACCTTCCTTAAACCAAACTCAAAATTTTATCTTTCCAAGCATTTTCTTCAACTAATAAAATAACTTAACTTTTAATGGTTTGGTAAAAATGTGTGCAAGTTGTTCTTCAGTGTGATGATAGTCGATCAACACTTCTTTCTCAACCACCAATTCTCGAATATAGTGAAATCGAATATCTATATGCTTGAAACGCTCATGAAAAACTGGATTTTTGCAAAGTGCAATGACATACTTGTTGTCAAAAAATATTTCTATAGGAGTGCTATGCTTCTTATGCAATACTTAAAGAATTCTTCTTAGTCATATTGCTTGTGTAGCACAATCGGTGTTGGGAAAATTACGCAAAATTTTCCTATAATCAAATTTGTGAAAAGTGAAATAAATGTGGAATAATAACACCCAAAATTGATAACGAAGTTCGAACAATTATGCCTATGTCTCCAGTCCTCTCCATTGTGATCTCGTGCTCATAGCAAAACTTTTTGAATCCGGTTTCTTCATATTCACCACTATTATCGGTTCCGAGCTTTTTGATCTTCAACCCTGTTCATTTTCAACCATAGCTTTCCATATCTTAAAAACCTCAAATAATTCAGACTTATGTTTCATAAAGTAAACTCATACCTTCCTAGAGTGATCATTGATAAAAGTCAAAAAGTATTGCTTCCCACCACTTGGATGAAACAGTAGTTGGTCCCCAACAAGCTCAAGTCTTCCTTCTTTGGGGTTCTTCTATTTGTCTGAAAGCTGACTCTTTTCTGGTTTCCAAGTATGTAGTCTTCACACATGTCAATTTCCACTGACAGAAGACGTAGTAATTTCCCCTTCGAGTGCATAATCTTCATCCCTTTCTCACCCACATGGTTAAGTCTCTGGTGCCATGGGTTGGAATTTCATTGTTTCCTGCAACTGCAATCAAATGGTGTGGCTCTGTTGTCTTGTAGAGAGTACCACTTTTATTACCGCGAATAACCGTCATTGAGCCTTTTGAAATCTTCCAATTATCATCTTGGAAGATCGTTGTGTAGCCGTGATTGGCCATCTGGCCTACTGAGATTAAGTTCTTTCTCAGGTCGGGAATATGTTTGACATGCATCAGTTCCCAAACAGAATCGTCCAACTTAATCTTCATACAACTTTGCCAATAATATCAAATGATTGTTCATTACCAAGGTAAACGTTTCCAAGGTTTCTGAGGATATAATTCTCGAAGAATTCTTTCTGTGAAGTAGCAATGAAAGTATGCTCCAGAATCTAACACCTGAGATTCTTCCTTGCTCTCTAAAGAACATATTAACACATCATCTTCTCCTGAGGTATAAGTAACATTTGCCTCTGCCTTCGCCTCATGATTCTTCGGTGCACTCTTGCATTGATTTTTGTAGTGCCCGAGCTTCCCACAATCCTAACACTCGACAGTCTTCAAACTTTGGGAACTACGATGATTTCTGGATTTGACCTTTTGTCCTTTGATTTATCGCATCCATTTCCTCTGTTTGAATTTCTTACTCTTGACTCTGTATGCAAAAGTGAAGAGGTTGGTGATTCACCCGACTCTCTTCGTCGAACCTCTTCACAACTAGACCACAAACATCGTTGAATTTCAACTTATTGCTTCTCGACGAGCTACTTGCAGTCGTGACGATAGCATTCCAACTTTCTGGTAGAGAAGACAAAAGTATCAATGCTCGTACTTCTTCATCAAATTCAAGTCCAATTGACCTCAATTGGGTTTTGATAGTATTGAGTTCATTAAGTTGTTGCTCTAGTGAAACACATTCTGTCATCCGAAAATTAAACAACCGCCTCATCAAATGAACTTTGTTTGAGGCCGACGACTTTTCATAGATACTGGAAAGAGGCACCATAAGACTCGTCATGGTCTTTTATTTTGCAATGTTAAAAGCAACATTGCGGCCTACGGGATAACGTCAATCGAATAACTTCGAGAGCTTGTCGAGAAGAGTCCAGTCATCATCCTTCATGCCCTTTGGTTTCTTTCCTTCAAGAAGTTGATACAACTTTTTCTGATACAAATAATCTTCGATTTGTATCTTCCAAAAGCCAAAGTTCGCACCATCAAATTTCTGGATTTTCAACTTTCCTTCATCTACGACCTTCGCTCCCACTCAAACCGAACTTCCTCTGGATCATTTTTGACTGTTCTTCGTTGAAAATTGACATTAATAACCACCAAAGCTCTTAATACCAGTTGTTGGAAAAATTACGCAAATTTTCCTATAATCAGATTTGTGAAAAATTGAAATAAATGCAAAATAATAACACGGAAAAAACTAATAACGAAGTTCGACCAATTATACCTACATCTTCGAGTTGTTGCAGACCTTTTACTAAAAGGGGAAAATATACAAAGTGTTTGCAAAACATTCACAACCCACGACCCAATTACACCTAGAAAATTGAGCTTCTCTCTTACTAAAGCTTTTCTCTCTAAGCCTTTTTTTCTCTCTCTCTTGCTTGGACGATTTTAACCACCTAATGGGGTGATTTATTTTTGGGATGAACTGTTCATTCTTTTTTCTTGGGTTGTTGCCTTCAAATCACCCTGTAACCTTTTTATGTGAGTTTGACCAGCAATTGATTACTGCTATTTATTCTGCTTTAATTGTAGATATTGAGCTGAGCCAACAATTTGAGCCTCATCGATTGGACCTATGTTTCTTTGAAGACCAAAATATTGCGCATGAGTTGACAATTGTACCTCATCGATTGATTGTTCGTTAAAAAGTCGTCAATGTTTGGGATCTTTGTAATGATCTTGATGGGAGTGCAAGTAGAATTGTATAGTCCAAATCATGGTGAGCACATTTTTAAACTCCTTCGAGTCAGGAACATTATCTACCTAACTATTGATAAAGTTCCTACTAAGAACAAGACTACTCTGTCCCAAATTAACCATGAGCACCCTTCTTCAATGATACTGATAGTGGTATATAAGTTAACACCTCTCATCCACATCCCTATACCTTCGAGGAACTATGGGTGAAGAAGCATAGTCTAAAGCCTAATGTTGGTGAAGAAGGCAAGATAATTTGCATGAGCACCATATTATTAGCATTTGAGATTTGAGATTGGGTGCAATTGAGAGAGTGGGTTGATTTGCATAATAAGTTTAGGAGTTACTTTGTTGTTTAAAAGGTCTAGGCGATTTGGACTCAAGCTTCCCAACTTATATATATTACAATTGTCTTTATTTTGTCATATGTGAGACTTTTACTCTCCAACTCTCTTCCTCAAGTCCTACTGGAGGCGCAGTTGTGATTTGCTCAATTTTATTTTTATTTCTGGACTTATACACATATTTTCTGAGCCTTAGGTCCACTTTTTTTGATTGCCTGGACTTGTGTCATTTTTTTTTACGTTAGAGGCCTCAGTTTTATTTTTTAAATTTTTTTAGTGGGCTTCGATACCATATTAACATTTAAGATTAGGCCCAATTGAGAAGTGGATTTTAACCATGCTAATTCAGCTGTGAGTGAAGCAAGACTTCGGTACTCCGCCTCAGTGCTAGATCGAGACACCACAGCTTGTTTCTTTGATGTCCAAGAAATTAAGTTGGAACCAAGAAAAACACAGTAGCCGGTAGTTGATTTTCGATCATCTGGATCAGAACCCCAATCAACATCACAAAAGACAGAAAGCTTCATATTAGGAGATTTTGAGAGTGTCAAGCCATAGGTCATAGTGCCTCTTAAGTACCTCAAGATTAGTTTAACTCCTTGCCAATGAGAGTCTTTTGGTGCATGCATAAATTGAGACACACTTTGTCAACTGATAGGCAATATCGGGACATGTGATATTCACATATTGTAAGCCACCAACAATAGATCGATATACACTAGGATTTTCAGCCTCCACAATATCGTTGGTTGTGAGTTTCACAGTAGACACCATTGGTGTTTTCATAAGATTTGAAGTTGACATATTGGTCTTGTGTAAAAGGTCCTGAATGTACTTAGTTTGTGTAAGATTGATGCCACCAGAAGCAATTTTCTTTACCTGGTTGCCAAAAAAAGAAGTTGAGATCACCTAGATTCTTGAGTGGAAATTGAGTATAAACCACACTGTCACCATCCGTCACACTTCTAGAATTGTTGGAAGATTTATTTGTGATATCACCCAACTTTGTATTTGGAATTTAGTTTCACAAAAAAAATTGATAATGAGTCACTGATGTTTAACGAAAAAAATTTCTTGGTTTTTTTTCTACTTAAAATATAAAAATAATGCTAAAAAACAAACAATTACCAAAATGCAGATGTTGAAGATTTTTGACCAAAATCCACCTTTTTGCATTTGACCTTTTGGAAGTTGATTCGAGATCGGTTCTTCCCTGAACCGACTTCCCATTTGTATAAAAGAAATCGGTTTCTTGCAAATTGACTTGTCAACGAATTTAAAAAAAATAAAATAAAAGGTTCTATTGTCAACCTCTCTTGTAACAAAAATAAAAAAAGAAACAAGTGGATAATCCATTGGAAAAATTAGTCATCCTAAAAGCCAAATGCAAAAAAATGAATTTTCGTTAATTTAGAGGGTGTTTGGGTAAGATTAATTCTTACCCAAACAACTGTTTTTCATGATAAAAGTTATTTTCAGTAGAAGCTGATATGTTTGAGTAAACTGATTAAATTTCAAAATAACTATTTTTATGAGAAAAAAGTTGTTTTTAGACAAGTTTGAAGTTTGAAGCTTATTTAAAAAGCTGTTAGATTATTTTGAAACCAATAACACTCTTCCTATTTCACCCTTACAAAACTAACTGACTACCAAACAAATATTATTAAATTATACAAATAACTTCATACACTTTTTAGTAATTTACTATATATAAGTGATTTTTTACACAACCCAAACGAAATAGATTATTTTATAATCTCTTTTCAGCAAATACATCAAAACATAAAACTAATTCTATTATAATCGATTGTAACAATAATCGATTAATCATATTATCGATTATTGAAATAATTGATTTTTTACTGCTAATCCAAATATACACTAAATCTCCAAAATCTGCATATTGGTAATTGTTTGATTCTATAGCATTATATTTTTATATTTTTGCCCATTAATAAAGCATTTTTTTTAATTTTTTTAATCGTGTCCGTTTTTTCCCTCCAAATCCAATGGCCTAGTCGTTTAAGCTGAAAGGCATTTACTTTGATGTGTTTCTTTTGTTGTTGCAAGGAAAATATAAAACAACAAAGCTAACTCATCCTAACAGAACTATGGGCATCTGTTTCTTTCAAAACTTGAAAAGCCAAAATCTTACACATGTTTTAGAGAAAAGGTAAATTGCACAATTTTTTTAAGACCTATGAAGTTTTAGTTATTTTACTTTTCAAATTTTATTTTGTAATACGTTTTCATCTTCTTATTTTGTAATACGTTACCTTTCTAAAATACGATAAAAGCGTTAATCTAAATTTTTTTTTTTGTCAATTTTAACCATGAGAGTTTGCACGTATGAAGCATGTAATCTGTTTCAACATAATTATCACATATTTAACTACTAAATACACACAGACTATTGTTGTTATATTTAATTGAAAATTTAAGTTTATACTTTTTACCATAATTTAACAAAGTAGAGTTTGATTTTGATACACGGTCGGTGTAAACTATTTTATATTGTCAATCAATTACAAAAAAAATTATGTATGTGACTTTTAAGGTAGTTATGAGAAAAGTTAATCATTTTTAATGAGGCGACGATTTATAATTGGTTGACAGTATAAAAAATATTTACAATAATAGTTTATACCAATTAAATTCAGAAAGTTATGTATTATAAAATAAATTAATGTATGAAAAAAAATTAAAAGATTTAATTGGTTTGCACAATCAGTATAAATATTTTTTACATTGTCAATCAATCAGAAATTGACACATAAGTACGAAATATCCACTACCGTAAGGAGTGACTAATTTCCGTCAGGGAACCTGTTGGACATACAAGATGAGTTCTCCACTCCCAACCAGATTTTCTCCATATGCAAGAGCCAGGATTTGAACCCCTTACCCCTTGTTTAAGGTGTCAAAGTCCCTTACCATTCGTATTAACTATATGTTGATAAATGTTATGGAGTTAATGAGTAATTTAAAAAAGAAAAAGGTAACAAATATTAAAAAAAAAAAAAAGTTCTCATAATTGGAAGACAATTTATAATTTGTAACTTAAGCATGCAAAATGTTAAATGTCCTATGCAATGAGAGGTGATATAATGTGGGTGGTGAGGCCTGGAGGGGAGGAAAAACTTGAATGGTGACGATTGGAAAATGTTAGGAGGAACATTACCATTCAAAATGGATTTGAATTTTTTTCCTCTCATCTTCACTCGCATTTTAGGAGACAAAAAGAGATAAAAATAAATTTGACTTTTTCTCTTTTTTTTTTCTCATAACAAAAGAGAAAAAATAAGGAGGGAATTCAAATCTGTGGGTTAACTGAAAGGCCCACTGCTATAGGGAAAGAGGCACACATTTTAACTGCACTGACTTGTGAGATGCTTTGTCTGCAATCCTTTTTCTTTTCTTTTCTTTTCTTTTAATTGTCTCCTTCGTTTCATTTCCAAAACCTTTTCCAGGTACTACAGTACTGAACATGAGACACAAAAACAAAAAGGAAGCCGTGCCTTTTCATTGTTTTTCCCCCAAAGGAAGTGGGGCCCACTCAAAATGTTGCAATTTCCTAATCCAACAAGGCGGTGACGAGCGGGACAAACATGTTGTCCGTTGCACGTTTTGAATTTCAAATCTCGCAAACGGCCACCTCACATAGTTGACACAACCCACGATCCCACTTAAAACAAAACAAGACAAAACAATTTAATAAACAGTTTCATTATTTAAAACATCCTGATTTCACATTGGTTGGTCGATTCATTGCTAACGGGTATTCCCAATTCTCATTAATTAGGATTTGGATTTTCTGCATTCAAAATTCACTATATTCATTCGTATGTATCATTAGATATATTTAAATGTATATTTAATAAATGAAATAACAATAATTTAATGATACATATGAATGAATTTAATGAATTTAATGATTTTTAATGTAAGGAATCCAAATCCTTTAAGAACATCGTTATATTATTTGATAGCTTGAGATCTTTACATTAGTTACATTTCTACTTGGGGCCTGTTTGGTAAAATTAGCTATTAGTGGATAAGCTAGCTGATAACGGATAACTTATAGCGGATAGCGGATGAGGTAACTGATAGCGGATAAGCTAGCTTATTTTTTGTGGAAGTGTTTGGTAAAACTAGCGGTTGAACTAGCTGAAAAATATAAAAAGACGTAAAAGGACATCTTCATTAATGATTTTACATAAAAGAGATAGAAGTGAATAAAGGTAGAATTAAATGTAGATAATAAGGATAAAAGTGGAAAGAAAAATGAAACGCTATAAGCTATAAGCTTAAACGCTATTTGAAGTAGCGTCTGGAAAAAACGCTATAAGCTCGTGACAGAAGCGCTTACCAAACGGGGCTACTTTCTCATCCGCTATAAGCTATCCGCTATAAGCTCGTAAAATTGCCTTGCCAAACAGGCTCTTGTTCTCTTTGGAATCGGATGCCACTTAAACATGTTTTGAGATAAAAGAGAAGTAAAGAATAAGAGATGAAGGAAAAGAGGAGGAAAAATGAGTTTCCATCTTTCTTGACAAGAGAAAAAAGAACGAAAATAAAAAACTTGGCGGGGTGAAAATACCTAAACACTCATAACCTTATTAAATCTTATTTTTATTTAAAGGTATTTATGTTATTTCACCAATATGTTTTTTCTTTCCTCTGGTTCTTTATACAATCATCAATTAAGATGATAAAAAAAATTTAGTTTTCTTTCCTTTTAATTTTATCTCTTACCACGCAACTAAGCAATATCTCATTTTTTATTGTTGACAAAGGCTAACCAGTACCCTAAGGATCTTGGTTAAAGAATTAAAGATAGAAAAATTACATAGGAAAGTGGTATATTTAATACTTTAAAAGTTTAAAAGTTATATTTTCAAATGCAAAACTTCTATTTTGGATACATTTGGAAGATCTTATAGAGAGCTTATAAGAATAGTTTACGGAAATAAACTTGTACAAATAGTTTGAAAATATTTTATGATCTTCGTATAAGCTCTTTTTAGCTTATTTTCATAAGTTTGTCAGAGAAGCTTACGAAAATAAGTTGTTTTTAACTTATTTGAAAAAAAATCTTATTAAAAAAATATTTAATTAAGTTGTTTACTCAAACGCACATTTTATCTCTCTCCCTTCCTTTCTTCGCGTCACTTTCCTCCCACTCTCTTTCCTCAATTCTTTCCTCAATCAAACAATGTGTTATAATGAGGTAGCTGGAATATAATTTCTTATTTGAACATCAGAATTTGAATATCGTATGTGATACCGTATCTCTTTATCTCTATCTCTCACTTACTTTTTATCTTCTTTGTATGCATATATTTCAAAAATACATCAAAAAAATAAAAGAACCCTATATGATATCCCTATTTAGATGTTCAAAAATCATTTTTGATGTAATTTTCCCCACAAAAATCAAAAGAAAAGAGAAAGCAACAAAAGCAAGACCCTCCTTTTATGTTCTTTCTCTCTTACCAACATCATTCATTACTGACCTCGTAATAATCAGAAGAAACTTCTCTCTCTCTCTCTCTCTCTCTCTCATTTGATTTTATTTTTTCCCTCTCTTAACAGAACGGTTTCTTGCTGCATCTAACTTTGAGCAAATTAAGCAACAGCAATGGGTGCTTCAGGAAAATGGGTAAAAGCATTAATCGGGTTTAAGAAGCCCGACAAGGAAGAACACGTAAGTTACTTATTATATTAATACATGCATGCCACATAGTACATAGTATTATTATTATTATTATTATTTCTCTTTGAACTTGGTTCATGTATCTATCCATGTATGAATGTAGGCTAAGAGGAAGAAGTGGAGATTATGGAGGAGTTCTTCAGGGGATATGAGTTCTTCCCTGAAGGGCTTCAAAGGAAACCAAAAAGCAGCTTCTGAAGGGTCTCATTCCCCACAGCCACATCTTGTAGCGGATGCTTTTACTGCTGCAGTAGCAACTGTGGTTAGAGCTCAACCTAAGGATTTTAAACTTGTTAAACAAGAATGGGCTGCAACAAGAATCCAAACTGCTTTCCGTGCCTTCTTGGTAACACTATCCTTTCCATTAGTTCAATGCAATAACCACTAGTAACATAACATTTTTTACATAAAACATCCTTCTTTCTTTTTTTTATCTACATGATTTGAAAGCCAAGCTTTTTTAATTAGAAGACTTATGATGTGTGCTTTATTTCAAAAAAAAAAGAAAATTTGATGGAAGAAGCTTACCTAAGCCAAAGTACAAAATTTGTCCTCCATATTTTAATTTCCTAATTAACATACCTATGGAATGCTGAATTCATTCATTAATTGAGATTATTAACATTAGGGTAATTGCTTGACCTTTCTAAAGCTTGTGTTATAAACTATGAAGTACTATACATGGATACTTATAGAGATATACTTTGAAAGCCTTACTCCATTCCTCCCTTCTTTACATTATAGTTATAGAAGATTGACACGATATGCATACATAAATATGCCAAAATTTCAACAGAAAAAAGACAAAAAAGTATCTAAATTTGAAAAGTATCCAATATCAGTAAGGTGAGATTTTGAAGTATCCAAAATTTAAGATCTGCATTGCCTGATTGGAAAATCAGAGGAATGTGTATGAATAACTTTAATGTTTCTTCAGTTTTCAAAAACTCTGATAAGAAAAACTTACTGTAACTAATAACTTTGTAGTTTGTACAATAAAATGTTTTGTTTCTATGATTAAGCATTGTGCTATGGTGAAGGACCTTGAGGTCCTTAATTGGTTTTCTTTTATTATAATTGCAGGCAAGAAGGGCTTTGAGGGCTTTGAAAGGAGTGGTGAGGCTTCAGGCTCTTGTTCGGGGTAGACAGGTGAGGAAGCAGGCTGCGGTGACATTGAGGTGTATGCAGGCCTTAGTTCGTGTTCAAGCAAGAGTTAGAGCTCGCCGCGTGCGAATGTCCATAGAGGGGCAAGCAGTGCAGAACATGCTCAATCAAAGGCGTAGCCAGGCTGATATCTTGAAAGAAGCTGAGGTATCATAATTCATAAACATACCAATAAAAAAAGACCGGTCCGGTACATGAGGCTCGTACCTGATGGGATCTGGGGAGGGTAGATTCGAGGATAATTCATAAATATACCAATATGATACAAAAATTGTTCAGAATGAATAATGCTAGGCAATAGGCATATACACTTATCACTTCACATTTGCAAAGTTTCTTAGGCCACCACTATTTCTGCACATCTGTAATTTGATTCTGCTACTGATGTGCAACATAAGAGTTTGGAAGAAGCATTATCCTTTTACTATTTCAGTTGCCTTGGAACTATATTTTCTTAGAAATGTATTATGGGAACATGCAGGAAGGGTGGTGTGATAGCAAAGGAACATTGGAAGATGTTAAAACAAAATTACAGATGAGGCAAGAAGGAGCTTTCAAGAGGGAGAGAGCAATTGCATACTCTCTTGGTCATAAGGTAACAAATTCAGAAATTTTGCAACTTTGCAACTGTCTTTTTTAACTGCTTAAGAAAGATGTTTAATCCTTTGTTTTCTTTAGCAATGGAGATCAACCCCCATCCCCAATTCAAGAACAAACGCCTCACTTTCCTCTCTCAATAATTATGGGATGGACAATGCTAACTGGGGATGGAGTTGGTTGGAACGTTGGATGGCAGCTAAGCCTTGGGAGACTAGATTAATGGAACAAACTCATGGTAATGCCTCAGATAAAACCCCTCCACTTCCAAAGAAAACTGTGGTGGACTACTCAAATTCAAAAACATCAGAACCATGCTTAGTCAAAGTCAGAAAGAACAATGTCACCACAAGAATTTCTGCTAGACCTCCCCATATTGTGCAATCTACTCGTTCATCCTCAAGTCCAAGTTCTGAGTTTCAGTATGATGAGACCTCTGCTTCATCTTCAATTTGCACATCTACAACACCAACAACATCTGGGAATGCTGCATTACTGGCTTGTGACAACAGGACAGAGGATAATACTAACACTAACACTAAGCCAAGTTACATGAACCTGACTAAGTCAACCAAGGCAAAGCAAAAAACTTGTAATCATCAATACAACAGAACTCAAAGGCAGCAGTCCATGGATGAGTTTCAGTTTATCAAAAGGGCAGCTGTTTTCTCTAATGGAGATTCCAAAAGCACTGCTGGTTCTGACCCTTCAATCAACTTTTCTAGGCCACTTTATCTACCGACCTACTTGGATAAGAGCTCAGTGAAGCTACACTGAGAGGGAGTTAATGGCATTGTCATTGATATCTGTATTTATTTCCAAGAAGTTCAACACTTCAACATCTTGTTGTTCCCTGCACTCTAGCTGAATTTATAGCTATAGCATTAGCTTTTGTGCTTTCCCTAAGAAATACTACTTGAGGGGGTCTCCATTTGTATAATAGTTAATTTATGGGTATTGATATCACTCAAATCTGCTTACAGCTTATTCTGACAAATCATCAATTTAAGCAAGAGGCTGCAAGACAAACTATATAACCAAAGAGAGAGCCAACAATATGGGAAAAACCTCCTTTTGTAAACACAATCAAAGTTAAGATACTGTTTCTGTCATAAACTTACATCAAAGTTCTTACATGGTACAGTTTTTTTGTTTTGATCTCAGCACATTACATGTGATTGGATTACTTTTGCTTATAGAAAAGCTTATAAGAGTCTGTTTGGTTTAGATTTTGGTGGAAACAAATGAGAAAAAAAATGTTCTCCAGTGCAACTCCAACCAGTTTTTGACGGAAGATGAAGAAAAAAAATGTTTCTTTAGTAAAAAGTGTATTGAGAAGCGTTTTTTTTCCTGTTTGCTTCTACTAGAATCTAAACCAAATAGACCCTTGATGTTTGAGAGAGATTTTAATTCATCCACTCCATCACAAGTACAATTCAAGATGGTTTACATAGCCGCTCTACTACGTTCTTTTTATGACTCTAAGCTTGACACCATGCTTGAAGTTGAGAACAATACCATATTCCAATTCTACAGGTTTTTCCATGTTAGGTGAATGACGAAACACATATTTCCTGTATAAATGAATCAGGGAAAGCTTGATCTCTTGTAGGGAAAATTTCTGACCAATGCAAGCCCGAGGACCAATTCCAAATGGTATGAATGCATAAGGATGCCTTTGTTTCATTTCTTCACATTTTGGGTCAAACCTCTCTGGCTTGAACTTTTCTGGCTCTTCAAAGTTCCTTGAGTCTTTTGCCAGAACTCCAAGCGCTAACCATACCCATGTCCCCTGCTCGTATCAAACTACATTAGTGGTGACATAGCTAAAAAGCTCTCCTTTATGAAGAATATCTTAAAACAGAAAGCAATGGACATAGATGTAGTGTCTCCCAAGAGATAGTTGAAAATTATACATGAATACATAAAGAAAATTGTTGGAGTCCTACATTGGATAGTGATATGGCCTGATTAATGGTTATAAGTGGGGGGCAACCTTTACCTCATGAGCTAGCTTTTGGGGTTGAGTTAGGACCAAACCCAAATTCTAAGAAAAATTACATATTATCCCCTCAATGATTATGGCTAAAATGTAATCTATCCAAGTATAACTTGCAGAAAATACCCTATGACTTAAAACTCAGCAACTTGATTCCGTGAACATATTAAATCATGTAGTATAATGTAAATTTAACCCCTCGTGCAGGAGTCACAAAATATGCACAATTTGTCAAGTTCAAAGAATAAAGTTGTTAGTTTTGAACCAATTGGAATCCTCTCTTTTTTTCTCTCATATTTCCTCTAATGTTATGAAAGAGAAAGATACAAAAACAAATTTGAATGGACCCGACGTACAAAAACAAATTTACTTTTGTGTCTTTTTCTCTTGTACAATGAGAGAAAACATGAGAGAGAAAAAGGAGATGGTCCAAATCCGTTTTAAACCACATGAAGTTGTTCTCCAATTGACTTATAGATATAGTTAAGGGATTTCTTACATTAACCAAATATTATCCATATATTATATGGCCCCTCCAAGATTTTTGTCCAAGATTTACCACTGTACAGAGAAGTATTACCTTTGGAAGAAGGTAACCTCCTATCTCTACTTCATTTGTTGTTTCTCTTGCAACCAATGGGGAGACAGTGTAAAACCTCATCGCCTCTAAAATCACCTGCATTAATTATAAAGAGCATAAAATATCTATTTGCTTGGTCGTTACAACTTCAAAGTCCAAACTTGAATGAAATTTCAGCAAGTTTCAACTAACTTGATCAAGATAAGGAAAACAATGCTGAAGATCTTGGGCAGTGGGGATCCGATCAGCTGGACCAAATCCATCAATCTCTTGAAGTAACTTCTTCTCAACTTCTGGATGCTCAGCAACCAAATAAACAATGGAAGATAAAGTAAAGGATGTGGTAGCTGAGCCAGCAAGTAGGTGCTCATAAGTAACAGCACTGATGTAGTCAGGTGTAAACACATTTTCTGATACATTCTTTGATTCTCTTGCATTTAGTATGAGTGACAAGAAATTCTTTGAAGTTCTATTCCTTTCTTCCATTCTCTTTTTAACAATCTCATCAAGACGACCACTCAATTTTTTATTAGTAAGCTCAATTTTCCAGTCCATGGTGCCTGGTATTCTCTTCAAAATCTGCCTAAATGGTTCCTGAAGTATAGGGACAAGTAGACCCAATATGATGGAGAAGGAACCAGATAAGTCCATCTTAAGTTGTGTTGTGGAGTAAATGTGTTGGTTGATGAAATCTGATACTTCATCACTAGCACATGAATTCTCTACATTCTTAACACTATTGATTGATTCACAAACTGAATGAGGCTTAGAGAGGCAAAAGTTGACACCAAATGATGCCTCTCCAATCACATCAATTGCTAGTCTTAAGGAAAGATTAGAAAAGATTATGTCTTCTTCTTTTGGGGTGTCAAGATTTTGTGTTGCAGATTCTATGAATGATTGCATTGTGGGCACTAAGCTGGCTAAGTGTGATGGCTGGTACACTGACAATATGGTGTTTCGCATGGTAGACCATTGTGAATCCCTGCACCACACAATTGCAAGATCATGTTGTGTGTGTGTTGAAATTTTGTATATAAAGCACTACTCTTTCATAAAAGGACACAAATTTTGGTGAACCATTGGAATACAAAGAATTTACCTTCTCAATTTAACAACTTCGTGATCACAAAATGGATATATCATTCAGCTTAGTGGCTAGCCTTGTTGATGGGACAGGTTTGCCTTCACCGGGACCAACTTAATATTTTTAACTCGATTTAAACATAAGATATATTTTATCATATACATTTTAAAATAAAATAATATTAATATAAATATATTTTCATATTATGTAAAAGATCACTGTGTTAAGTCAAAAAAATCGTATTACTTATACTTAATTATTAAAAAAATATATAAATTTTAAAAAAAATAAGGAGTAAATAGCTAATTTGGTCCCTGAAAGTGTAAGACAGTATCAACTTAGTTCCTGAATTTAACTAAATAGTAAAAACGTCCCTAAAGTTGTAAAATGTTAATCAACTTGATCCCTCCGTCAACCCCAGTTAGCTGACGCCGTTAACGGCACTGATGTGGCACGTTAAGTACCCTGTTGGCACCGTTGTTACTGATTAAGTTGTGTCCACGTGGTCAAGGATCAATTTGAAACTATAAACCAGGGACTAAATTGATACTCGCAACTCTGAACCAGGGACTAAATTGATACTCATAACAGTCTTCTTCTTCTTTATCTTTCCCCTTTCTCTCGCTGCTCTCTCTCTTTGCTTCCTCTGTCTCGCGCTCTCTCTCTAACCACCCGTCTATAGACGGGTCTTTTCTCTCTCTGCTCTCTCTCTCTCTCTTTGCTTCCTCTGTCTCGCACTCTCTCTAACCACGGGTCCTTTCTCTCTCTGCTCTCTCTCTCTTTGCTTCCTCTGTCTCGCGCTCTCTCTAACCACCCGTCTATAACCACCCGTCTCCCGTCTATAGACGGGTGGTTAGAGAGAGCGCGAGACAGAGGAAGCAAAGAGAGAGAGAGAGTAGAGAGAGAAAGGGGAAATATAAAGAAGAAGAAAAAGACCGTTGCGAGTATCAATTTAGTCACTGATTCAGAGTTTCAAATTGGTCCCTGACCACGTGGACACCACCTAACTAGTGACAACGGTGCCAACAAGGCACTTAACGTGCCACATCAACGCTGTTAACAGCGTCAGCTAACTGGGGTTGACGGAGGGACCAAGTTGATTAACGTTTTACAACTTCAGGGACGTTTTTGATATTTAGTTAAATTCAGGGACTAAGTTGATACCGTCTTACAATTTCAGGGACTAAAGTGGTTATTTACTCAAAAATGAGATACTAGATGAGGTTGGAATGACTCAAAGTAATCTAAATTTGTCCTGAATATATATTAAATTCGATTTTTAAAATCAGAATTCATCACAATTATCGAAACGAGTTTTAAACGTCTCTATTAGTGGCTACGGTCTAAGCTACCCCTTGGAGAAACGCATAAGTTTGTTCGAATTGATCAAATTGAACTGAATTAGTGTTTGGATAAACAATTTAATTAAGTGTTTATGTAATAAGTTTTTTTTCAAATAAGCTAAAAATAACTTATTTTCATAAACTTTTCTGACAAGTTTATTAAAATAAACTAAAAAGAGCTTATATAAATATCATAAACTATTTTAATAAATTATTTGTATAAGTTTATTTTTATAATCTATTTTCTTAAGCTTTATATAAACGCACGCTTAATCTACAACCCTAGTGAAAGGTCAGCACTGCAGTATGGACCACCTGAGAAAATTGATGGAGTTTTTTTTAGCATTTATTGGACGGCAAGTATTATCCCAAAGAAAATTCTACCAATTTGGTGGAGGGTGGAGAGTTGGATTCTAGCAATTGGTGGATGGTGGAACTTTACAAACTCTAGATAAAGTCGACTCTATATTGCCTGTTAATAGTCGTTGACTATCATCATTTTGTGCATAGTGAAGAAGCAGGAAGAAGAAAGAAAGAGAAGTAAGTAAGAATTAATGATTAAGTTTGTTAAAAAAAAAAGAATTAATGACTAAGTGCAAAATATTTAAGGAAAATGTTAATGAGTGCCCTTATGAAAATCGATGTATTTAATATTTAAATAGGTGATATATTTAATTTTTCAATACAAAATTATATTTTTGGGTTTTCTTAAAGAGTATTCTTAGAACACTCGTTAGCATGATCTAATGTGTAAACAAATGTAATTTTTAAAGTTATTTTGTAGTATAGAATAAGGATTTAATTGATATACACTGTCAGTGTAAAGATTTTTTTATACAAACAACCAACCAGAAACTGTTACATAAGCTAAAGCGATTGACTATTATCCTAACTATCTTAAAAGTCACACACATCATGATATTTGATTGATTGTCAATATAAAAATCTATACACGAATAATGCATACAAATTGAACTCATAGAATAATGCTATAAATTGCTCGAAATGTACATATGATTATGATTGGTTAATGACCCACGTCTTTTGCGTTTATTTCTACCACTTCGTATTGAATTCGCATAAATAGCAGTAGGTTGTTTTCTATAAGAGCTAGTAATATAAAATCAAATTTATTTAACAAATATTACTCACTTTTTACTTCACAGTTAATTGGTATGTATCGTTAATATAAATTTTTTTATATTATAAATCAATCAGATATTATGATATAAATGACTTTTAATTTAATTATGATAAGAGTCAAATAATTTAAGCTAATGTAATAATATATGATTGATTGACAATAAAAAATCTTTTTAGTGATAGTGCATATCAATTAATCTTTTACTTAATAAAAAAGAATATTATAAATTTATAATGGCAAAAAACAATTTGCAAACCTGGTGAAGAAGAGACCTTTTTGGTGAAGAGGGGATGCGGAAATAGGAGAGGGAATGCTTCTGTTTGGAATGTATTTGAATTTTTTTATTCCAACCTCTTTACAAAGCTCTGCGTCTGCTACAATTATTAGCGGCTGTCTTCCCATATGAAATCTGCTCCATTAAACAAATAGGAATTGCATAATCAAGGCAATTGGTACTCCCTAACATTATTCAAGAAATAAATGCAATTACAACAATGTTATTCATATACTTTTCTCCATAGTTTTTGGGTTTCTTCTTTTGCATGTGAAACTAGGTTAAATTATCAGTAAAGACTCAAATTGATATTTGATTAAAAATATAGTGATATTTTGGTTCCTAAGAAATAAAAATACCAATTTGATCCTCAAAAATATAAAATGCGGATCAAATTAGTCATTTTCAGGGTAATTTTTAGGGATATTTTAATCATTGTTAGGGATTATTTTGACCCGTATTTTACATTCTTGAGGATCAAATTGGTATTTTTCATTTCGTAAGGACCAAAATGTTATTGTAATTTTTTATCAAGGACCAATTTAGATATTTACTCTTAAATTATTAAGTAGTCTCTGAAGCGAATCTTTGTCCCCACCATTATATTCAATCCCTTGTGGGTATGTTGTTATTATTCTTGAATATTTGTACTTTTTTCATTTTCCCTCTTCCTTTTTTATAAAAGGTAAATGGGATCATATTAAGCGAGAACATTTTTTATTGTGAGAGATAAAAAAAATGAATCTTGACCATTAGATCTTATTTAGAAGGTTAAGGTTAGATGATAAATGTATGTGACTTTTTTAAATAGTTATATTAATATTAAGTAACTTTTAATATTGATAATCCATATATGATTGTATGGTCAAAATTTACTTGTCAGACCTTCTTAAAATACATATTTTACTCACTAGATATAAACCAAAGTAAGGTACACAAGTGTACAAATTCAAGTATAAGAAAAAAGTTTTATTTATATGGCTTGGTAGGCATGAAATGAAAGGAATAAAAAATAATGGAGAACAATGACAATGTCTATGAGAATAAAAAATGAGATCACTAATATATTCATATTCATCTTTCCATGACTATTCTTTTATCATCTTCAACTATATATATATATATATATATATATATATATATATATATATATATATATATCCACCTGGAAAAAGGATGAGAAGTTTTCAGTATATAATGATTGAGACAATTATCAAAATACTCAATGATCATTAAAATAATAATTTAAAAAGATTATAAAGTCCTTACTAAAATTATTTTGAAGTGGTGATTTATTTTGACTAGTGCATTTAGATTACATCACATAACTTTTTCAATTTCTATGTAGTCCTTCCTAGGCAATAGGCACTGAAACACTGACCCACCACCACACCCTTCACAAGTCAAATGTAGCTGCTATCATGATTTGGCCAAAAATCATCCCCCTAAATGGAGTATGAGGCTTTTGAATGTCATGTATACAAGATATCAAACTTAAAGGCTTTTTTCTTCTCATGTTTAAGGAAAAAAAAATTCATTTTTCAATCAAAAAAGAGAAGAAAAGGAAGATGAGTATAACAAATCAATTGATTCTGGTGTAATAAGTACCTTGTACAACATAGTTCTTTATTAATTTTGTCATGTACAACATACTCTATGTATGCAAGTACTAACCTGTAGATTGGGCCATACTGCTTGGCGAGGACTGAGAACACATCAGGGCCATGCTTAGCCAGCAAGGGAAGGTGTCCCACAAGCGGCAGAGATGGTGGGCCTGGAACTTTCCTTAACCTCCAGTAGGGCCCATACAGATAACCCAATAATCCTCCTGTTAACACCAGCAGGGTGAATATTGCTGAAGCCAAAGGGATACTAGAAATTGGAAACAACCATTTCAATTGCATAAACACCATTTTTGTTTGATGTATATGTATGTTCCAAGAGATCAGGGGAGGGTTTTGGTTCTTGAAATAGAAGAAGCAGTAGGGGCTATAGTATCAGTTCAGGAATTGGGGTTTATATTAAGGTAGGAATTTTGTCCGTATATGAATGATGATATAGGCGAATTAGGTACCCCTTTGCCTATTTTCTTTTCTTTATACTATTATTATTATAAGCAGGGTGGTGCATTAGACATGATATGCAATAATTACGGTTATTCAAAAAATTTAAAAGTTACGTTTTTTGTATATAATTTTTTTAAATCATATGAATTCTTTAATTCAACTCTCGTAAATAAAATAGATTGTAATTTTGATATATAGTGGATATAAAGATTTGTATATTGTTAATCAATTACATATTACTTCATATATAACTTTTAAGATAGTTATAATTAAAGTCAAAGATTTTTAAGTGTCCTGCGATCTAATTTGAAAAATGATCCTACAAAAATTAACTAATACTGTAATCATTAAGAATTAGGTTCTTCTAAAGTTAGTAAAAATATAAACAAAGAAAGTAGGAATGTATCTACCTTTGATTAATTAAAATGTATTAGGTTTTTAACCTACTTTAATTAATCAATGATGGATAACCTATTTTCTCACTTTATACTTTTACTCACTTTTGAGCAACCTTATCCAATCATCAAATGGATATGATTTACCATTCATGGGTGGTTAAAAAATAAAAAAAGACATACAAAATAGAGTGAAGGTCCAAAGAAAAATTTTGGGGACCCACTTTTAGTACCTGCAAAAAATAAATTAATCATTTAGTCTCTCAAATTTACAAACCCGGAACATTTTAGTCCCTCACTCCAGTTCCAACGTCCGTTTACTTGCCTACGTGTCCCATTAACCATCATACCTGACTCGTTAGTAATCCTACGTGACCTATGACAAATTTTCTATGTGAAAAACGAATAAAAAATGAAAAATGTGCACAATTTTAAGATCCAAATACCTGAAAAATTATGCACTTTTTTCCCATTTTTGAAATTTTTTCACTTTTTTCCCATTTTAATGAAATGATAATACATAATTGATTGATAGTATAAAAAATATTTATATGTTAAAATTAAATTTAAAGAAATATTGTTCATCCTTTTTCCTTAGGTGACGTTTGATTCATGAAATGTTTTATTCGTAGACAAACTATATTGCTGATAATCTCATTCCCAGAATTATTTCATTATCACCTTCACACATGACAATAAAATTTATAATTATCATTCACTAATTTTATTCTCAAATATTTTTTATATTTAAGAATAATTCTTTAAAATTAATATCAAATATGAAAACTTTTATTCCTATATCATCATTTCCGAAAATACTTTTTTAAATCTTATATCAATCATTACCTTAAGATGATGTGCACGGGGAGAAATGGGTGGACATCGGCCAGAATAGGGACAAGCACACAGCCCACTAGGCGCACATTATTCCAATGCGCGTGAAAAGGAGGCGTGCGAGTTTATTGTCACCGACAGCGAAGATCGCTGAAAAAGATTAAGATCATGATAATAATGGTCGCTACTTTTAAATCACGTGGATAATTGAGAATTACCATGAATCCTCTACGATATTTGATAATGTTCATGACAATGAGGCTGAGTGATAAAATTAGTTATCTGAGGATAAGATAGTTGATAATGAATATCTTATAATGAAAAATGGATGAGATAATTGATAGTGAATAGCGGATAAATTAGTTTATTTTTTGTAAAAATATTTGATAAAATTAACGGTTGAATTAATTAAAAAATATAAAAAAATATAAAAGAACATCTTCATTAATGATTTTATATAAAAAAGAGAGAAAAGAATAAAGGTAGAACTAAATGTAGATAATAAGGATAAAAGTGAAAAGAAAAATGAAACGCTATAAGTTCAAATACTACTTCAAGTAGTGTCTGGAAAAAACGTTATAAGCTTGTAAAAAAACGTTATAAGCTCATGACAGAAACGCTTATCAAACGAAACTATTTTCTGATCCTCTATAAACTCATAAAAATGCCTCACCAAACAGACTCTATTTAGATACACTTCACTTAGATAGCTTTTGTCATGCGGACGAACACGAGAGAACAGGATGAAATATTTTCTTTTGTTTTGGTTGGATCCATCCTTTTCAGCGAAATTAAAATGTTTTTTTTCTATTTTATTTATAAAATAAGTTTAATTTTGATATATTATCGATATAAAATATTATATTATTAATCAATCATAAATTAGTTTAAATGTGACTTTTAAATTACTTTAAATAGAATAACATATTTTTAATGATGTAATAATTTATGATTAATTAATATTGTGAAATTGTTTACATGTATATCCATCAAATCGTTATAAAATACATCAAACACATAATAGAATTTGGATTTTGTTGATATGTATTTTTAATGTAAAGATTGAGTGTATTTATTTGCGTGATGAAATGAACACATGCCAATTTGCCTTGCAAAACATATGTTTGAAACATATACTTGATAAGCGTACCTCTTCTTGACATCGTGGACAAGTAGTGAAGTGACCTACGCATGGGCATTGTGAATGATTAAGGTCTCAACTAACCACTTAATTTACTTATTTTATCAAATTTACCTTTTATTTTTAGTGTAACTTGTACTTTTTTTAAGACAAATTTATTAAAGAGATAATTTATTACATTAAAAAAATTATAGTATTAATTAGGGGTATTTGTGAAAAAAGATAATTAATATATTTTGTCATTTGAAAAGAAGCTTTTAAATTGTTACAAATATTTTTTCTAAAAGGTGCTGATAAATAGTAACGGAGGGAGTACTATTTTAAGCAATTTTGTACTCCAATGATGCAACTATTAAAAATTCACTAAATGGGTATCATAAGTTGTTTCGCATATTTAATCTTTAATTTCATTTATTTTTGTTTGAATTTAAAATATTAATTCATTTGTGATTCGGCTATTGAATATTATGTTTCTCTCTCTTTATTTCTATTGGTGGTCCTTATATAAGAACTGGTTGATTAGAGCAACTTCAATGAGAGTTGTTTGTTGAGTTCTTAAATCTATGTTACAAATAAGGAACCATTGTTTAATTATTTTCCCATTGGAGTTGATCAAGCTGGCAGTATGAGTTGCTTAAAATAAGGTATCGTTGCTTATATAATGAACCCCAAGGATGAGTTGCTTATGAATTAAAAAACAATTTTTGCTCAAAATGTGGATGAGTTGCTTAGATGTTATGTGATATAGTGGGACCCTCTTAATAAAATATAAGCAACCCAAAGTGGTTGCTTAAGTGCTGCCCATTGAAGCAAGATGTGAGTAGGTAGCTTAAATGTTATGTGACATAATAGGACCCTCTTAAAAAGAGATAAGCAATCCAAGATGAGTTGCTTAAGTGTTGCCCATTCGAGATGCTCTTATAGAAGCAACCGTCCTTACATGTGACTTCCATAATAGATTGCTCCAATGATACAACCCACTAACAACTTGTCATTTACTTTAAGAAATTTTTAAGCTAACTCCCATTAAAGTATTCTCATAACACCAAGTATTCTCGTAAATTGTAACAACCAACTTAAGTAGTGGGTAAATAAAGACCCCTAGGCCGTTATTTATTGTCAGTTATCTCTTTGGTGTGCTTGTGTGTGAATTTTATGCTTATATATATTGCCATTTTCTTTTTGTTTCTAATATTTTGTATTGCTTATACCTGAGTAAATTAGTTGATGGATCATTAATTAATTAATACAACACTAAAACAAATTTCTCTGAAAACATACACTCAATACTTTTATTATTTGTTTGTCATATTAACTTGCGGATGCCCAACAACAAACTCATACTCCCTCCTATCAATATAATAAGTAAAAATTTAATGGAACACACATATTAAATGAGTTGGTTAATCTCATTTAATGTTATTAAAAAATTAGGTCTATTATCTAAAATATCCCTCATAAAGAGACTTGGGACTTGGGACTTGAAATAAAATGAGTTATTGAAAAATAAAATTGAAAATAAATGAAAAGAGTATTTTAGGAATAATGTCATTAAATAGGAAGGAAGTAGTTGTCTTTTGCTTATATATTTGACCAAAAACTTTAAAACTTTTTTGCTTATAATATTGACCGGAGGGAGTATTTAAATTATTAGTCATATGTTTAATATTAGAGTGAATCCTCAATGCTGTTCTCAAAATATTATGGTATCACCCTTAAGGGCTCGTTTGGTGGTCAGGATAGGATAAGGATGGATAGGATATGAGAGCTGGATAAAGATAGGATAGGATATGAGCATGATAAGCTCTTATCCTGTCCAATGTTTGATATGCATCAGATAATGACAGGATATGATATAAAATATCCACAAATGATAAAATTATCCTTATATCAAAATTATATTTTTTTTCAAAAATAAAATTTGATATTACGTGGTTGTTTTATACATTTAAATTAAAAAATATTTAATAATATATATTTTTGACTTTTTAATTATAAATTAGTCCATTTTTTAAATTATAAAAAATTAACTTTTTTTTCACTTTTTATAAAAATTGTTAATTAAACCACATATTTTAATTAATATTAAGGTTGACTAATTAGGTTTGAAACCATAATTAAATAATAACAATATTAAAGGTAAGAGATAAAAGAAAGCATTTTCTTATCCTATCCTGTTGGTTCTAACCCAACTCCACCCTCGGGATAGAATTATAACTAAGTAACAGGATAGGATAAGCTAACAGGATAAGCTTATCCTATCCTGCTGGTTCACCAAACTACAGATTAAAACAGGACAGGATAGCTTATCCTATCCTGCCTCCCTTATCCTGACCACCAAACGGGCCCTAAACTTTTTGTCACGAATTAAGTCCTCAAAAGATTTAAGATAATGTTAAATTGAAAGTTTTTTGTCACCGGTTAAATCCCTACAATAACTAATATGGCAACGTTTAAATCTTCTATGGACATAATCGATAACAAAAACTTTCAAGAATCTATCTAACGATACCATAATCTTTCGAGAATTCAATTAAAAGTTAACTCCTGATATTATTCAATAATGTTTGGTAACTCAAAAGTACATAAAAATATGAATATATCAATAATTCACTTTTATATCATTTTCATGCATAAAATAATGGACTATTTTTTTTCTTGTAAATTTGTTTTTTTTTATTGCAATTTTCATTTTTATGCTATGAAAAAAATGATAGATTATGCGTTCATTGTGTTATACATGAGCAGTGCGGAAAAAAAAAATTATCTTGAGCAAATAATAATAATATATTCATTATTAACGTAATCTAAAGTATATTAAAATCTAATTCCGTAAAATTTTAAGATAGATACACTTTTACATACTTTACAAACTCATTTAAAAGAAGTGTTATTTATGATCAGGGCCCTCTTCGGCATGGGCTCCGGTCAATCATGACAATACTCCAATAGCCGAAAATGATGATACGTTAAAGTTTAGACTAATGATTTTAAGCACATTAACATTTTGACCTGCATTGAGCCGAAATCAGAACTGAACAGCAGTTTTATCAACATAGGCTGAATCAATGTGCCCAATACAGCAAAGTGGGCTTAAACATAACCCAAAACTTGCAAAATTAACACCCAATTAAGCACCCAGAATGATCCACCCTTGGAAATTTCTAAGTTCAAGTTGGGTAAGTGCTACCAAATACCAATCAATAGTTTGCGAAAATCATTTTGTTGGGCTTGAGAGAAAAATGTTAGATAGGAAAACGCTATTTTATTGTTTCACACGAAAATTGAAGAGGGGGAGAAAACATGGACAGGAAAACGCATTTTTTTTTGTCATAGGAAATAATCTTTACAGTAATGATTCATACCAATTAAGAGCCTAATTGTTAATTTTTTTGTGAAAAAATCAAATATTTTTAAAAAATAATTACTTTTAGGGATTGTTTATTTGTTTGTTTCAGCTTTTCAAAAAATAAGAATATGAAAAAAAAATCTGAAGCTATTTTCAATAGTTTGTCATAAAAATCTATTCTTTCTTTAAAAAAACTAACTTTTATGATTGTAAATAAACACAAATTAATTTTTTCTTTACTTAAAAATCTCTAAAAAGTAATCACTAAATTATTTTATATGAAAATAATTTTTATCTATCTTAAACAAACGCGCACTAAATCCTAAAAAGTAATTCTTTTAAACCTTTGAGTTTTCATATGAATGTTTATCAATGATTTTACTACACCATGCCCATTTGTAGGGGTGAAGGCCAAGACATGGTTTGTTATAGGGTTTTAAATTTGCTCTTTAAAGTCGCAATTGTAGTCACGATATTATGATTTTGGTGGTTTCTCTAATTGTACTACAACCACATTTAAGTTGTATTAATCAATTTTTTTACAATTGTTTATAATTGTAATAAATATAACATAACTATGACATAATCATGACTACAATCATAATTTAAAATCACAATTAGTTGATAAAATGGTTTAGTTCTTCCTCTCGCCATTAGTAATGTGTGATCAAACCACGCGTTTGCAGCAGTTATTGTATGCACAAAAAAAATACTAAATATAAATCTACGAAGGTATCTCAATTCATATCATCATGGTTGTCAAAATCAGACTGAATCTGATCACGATATTATGATTTTGGTGGTTTCTGTAATTGTACTACAACCACATTTAAGCTGTATCAATCAAATTTTTTGTCAATTATTTATAATTGTAATGAATATAACATAACTATAACCATAATCATGACTATAATCATAATTTAAAATCACGATTAGTTGATGAAATGGTTTAGTTCTTCCTCTCGCCATTTGTGATGCATGATCAAACCACGCGTTTACAACGGTTACTGCATGTACAAAATGTGCTAAGTATAAATCTACGAAGGTATCTCGATTCATATTATCATGGTCGTTAGAATCAGACTGAACCTGCCAGTTCAACCAGTGAACCGATGAACCATTTCTACCACTGGTCCGGACAACCCTAAGAACCGCTTGTGTTGAAAACCAGTGGAGAACCGATCAAACTGTTGAAAATTGACAGTCCAACACTTTGCCCAAAAAATTTAAAAATTATAAAAAAAAAAAAATGTGAAGTGACGTCGTTGTACTTGACTCTTTAGGGTTTGGTCTCTTTCCTCCTCTTCGTTTCTTGTTCTATCCACCCGAATGAAGCAGTCTTCGTCTTCGTCTTCTTCGTTTGTCCACCATCTTAGTCGCGTAGTCGTTCCTTTTCCTCTTTCGCGAAACAAGGTTTGTTTTTTTGCTCCTTCGCTATCTTCATTGTGCAAACTTGTGTAGCCACCACGCTGTCCAAGTGTTTATGACTATTAGCATTGCAATTTTTTCTATTAATATTGTTTTGGACATATTGACATGTTTAATTAGTAATTACACATATTATTCTTTGTCCTTGTTTTGGAGATTTCTTATACATTACACGGCGGCCTGAATGTTCATGAAGAAGTCTTGATTGATTGGTATAAACATTATGTAAACTATTTTTTTAGTATGTTAATTTATTGTTTTATTATTGAATATATTATATAAAATTAAAAAAAATATTTAAAAAAACCGATTCAGCCACTATTGGACCAGTGAACCATGAACCATGAACCATTGCCTTCATATATATCCAGTGATTGGTTCCACTTTTAAAACATTGGACATAAGGATGATTTTCCATTCTTGGAATTTCATCTAATAATGTAATTCCATGTTTAATGCATGTGAAGATATAATAATTGATAAAATAGGAGAAAAGTAGAATTTCATTAATGTTAAAAAAAGTTTTAGTAAACTAAGGAGTAAATACCCAATTCGGTCCCTGAAATTGTAGGATCGTATCAACTTAGTCCCTCACATTATCAATATTCCAAAATGATCCTTGGAATTGCAAAATATAGCAAATGTATCCATGATATTATTCATTTAGTTTCAAATGCATCCCTGACATTATCAACTTAATGTCATTATAGTCCATGCAAATACCAATGGAGGGACGAATCCGATTAACTTTTTGCAATTTCGGAAACATTTTGGAATATTAATAATATGAGGGACTAAATTGATACGACCCTATAATTTTAGGGCCCAAATTGAGTATTTAGTGAAAAACTAAGCTTATGGGATACGTTAGATTTGGTCAAAGAACCAGATGCCTGTGTACATGTTTAGCTTGTGAAGATTTTTTAACAGTGAATTAGTTCTTAAAGTAGGATGAAGATCACGCGCCTTTCTTAAAATGGTGTATCACTCTTCGGCTCACCTAATTAAATTGTGTCATGTTATTTTATAAAGACATATTTATAATAAATAATATAATTATTTTTCCAAGTGGTACAATCTAATTGGATGGGAGAAGAAGTGGTATACCATTTTGAGATACGTGATCTCCATCCATTAAAGTAAATAACGTTATCACTAAATTTTAGTGAATTAGTATTTTAATGCCCTTTTTGGTCTTTGATCAGGTATTTTCACAGGTCATTTGTGAGACTAATTCTCGAATCGGAGCGGTGGTTAGGTAAAGTTCTTTTCAGAGTGGATGCACTTTAAATTAGAGTTTAATTTTGATGTATTGTTAGGCGGATTCTAGTGTGAAGCATTTGATTTAGGGGTACATCCATGTAGACCATTTATGACCTACAATAGTCGGTTTATCAGGATTTATCCGGTAAACTAATTTGTTATATTTGCATTTATGGGTCTGACCAAAGAAATGAAAAATTGAATAAGGGTTGCCTTGAAAACCATAAACTTGGTTCCTTTCATCCCGTTTGCTTCCCTTCGTGTGCGTACTGATCAAAGCAGACAACACTCAACCCAGATGAATCACAAAAATCGCTCTTAGTCTATGTTCAAAGAAGCTCGAAGTTTGTTGTATGCTTCTAGGTGAGTTGGTTGTGCGTGTAGATGGGATCAGGATGCTATCATCGGTTCTGTGTAGTAAATATGGGATGAAAGAATTGATTGTATGTGTGTATATATATATATATATATATAAAGTGGTGATTGAAAAGTATATTGCTGCAAATTCGCAAAGTATATAAAAAAAAAATCAAGTTCTGAAAAATGGGTCATCTTGACCCGGTTGAAGGTAGATGATGAAGTGCTAACGTTGCATCTTGTTTCAAATATAAATTAAAATAAGTCTCGGATTGTTATAGCTTTACGTTCTGGTTCAGTGGTTCACTGCCTTTGATTTAAGTTATGATATCTTCCTTGTCACGGGTTCGATATTCAACTTTGCATTTTCATTTTACCGTTTTTATTTTAAACAAAAGAAAACATAGATATGTAAAAATAAAAGATTTTATATAGCAATAATTTTTCGCTAGCCTGATGGCTAGATCTTCTCTTTGGTAATTCTAGGCCGCGGGTTCAATACCCACCTTCCAATGTTTTGCATTTCCCCCACCATACAGTCTTTAGTTTAAAAGGAAAAATGTAACAAAAAATTAAAAGTTGCCATGGCTGGGGATCGAACCTGGGTCACGCGACAATGAATAACCAAAGTATAAGCGGCCAACCACTGCACCGCTCACCTAGAGATGTTAACATGTGACACTTTTTTCTATTTGAACAATAAATAGAAAGCAATATTTGTCTTCATCCCCTACCTCCAGCCGGGTCAACAAGACCCGTTTTACAGTAAACCGGGTTTACGCGACCCGGTATCGAACCCACTATTTTTTTTGCTGTTTTCACCTCTTTTTAACGTAAATTAGATAAAGCATTCAATCACTTGGGATTTAGGATGATTTGTATGTAACCCAACACTGTTTTGATGGCCGTCTAAGGAGGTTCTCGCTACCAAGGAAGTTCTTGAAGTAAGAGCGTCATGTAGAGTCAAAAGTTTTTCATTGTGAACTCAGATCTATAGTGTGAACCCTTACCGTCAAGCCGCAAACGACGGTAGCCAAGATTTGGGCGAAGGTCCATCCATGGTGGTGTCGGTGTTGCTCCGCCTTCGTCTCCTAAACCTAAAAAATCGTTTGCCAGAAGGCACACCATGGTATTGCTCTGCCATCGTCTCCTAAACCTAAGCAAGAGAGACCTTGTTCAGAGAGGAAAGGAAGGTTCCTCTGCATTGAAGAATGGACTAATTTGCAATTTGGCGTCAAACCATTAGAACCGTTTCTCGGTGAGTTTTTTTATTTTGGACAACTTAATCTTTACCGTTGATTATTAAAACAATAAATCGGACGACTAAGGATAGTGATCCATCCGTGTACCTCTAAATGATCTACTTCATGATAGAATCCACCGTATTGTTAATATAAAATTTTTTATATCTTGAATCTATTACATATCATTTCATATATGTCTTTTTAAAATAATTATTATAAGAGTAAAAAGAAAAAATTAAATGCATGATATTTGGTTCAAGCCAGTGTAAAATTTCGTACACTCACGGTATATTATAATTAAAAATATATATAGACACTTGGTAGAGAAAATGGTCAAGGAAAAACTCCACTCCCACCCATTGTGTGATTGATAGATAGACAGTAAGATAAACTAATTCAGGTATGGCCTTTTCCATGAAGACCCATCCCCGGGTGGCGGTGACCTTACGTTTTGCTGTTGCTGTCCACTCAAAAGAAGAAATAAAAAGAGATGATTTATAAGGTCCAATCATCCCATCCCAATCAAAATATGGTTGGGTTCAATGTTAACAGTTCGGATCTCTTAAGTAAGTGATTAGAGATTTGATCTCTCACTCTTATATATGAAGAAAATTTAATGAAGAGATGTCAGTTCTTAAATATCATCCGATACCTCATAGGATTAATCTACGAATTTACGCGTGATGGATTCGTTGGAAAAAAAAAATCATCCCATCCCATAAAATAAATTATTTTCAATGAGAATGTGTTGAATCTCCAATTCTATGCTAATGTGATTCGAACTGGACAACTGATGACGAGTCTCCAATTTGGACATTCACATCAGTATTTATATTTTCTTTACATCATTAAAAACTTAAAATAAGTGATTATAGATTATGTTTTTATTAAAAAGCATCATAAACACGCTCAAAACTTTATTTAGGGGCAAATATTGTTTCAAGGTATCTCATTGTATTCTTAGGAATGACATTTTCGAAATAAGGATAGCATATTTATCCTAGGGGGTAAAACCTGCTATAGGCTTGATTCGGGAAGATTAACAGGTATCCGCAGATAAAATAAACGGACTTTTTTTTTATCCTCTTATTAATTGGGGGTCGGGTAATACAAAAACTTGTGCCTACGGGTTCTCGATATATGAAACTACTTAAATACTTTGTAACTTATATAAAGAAATTACATATATGTTATAATTACATATGTGATATATAGTCAGGACTAGTCAAATAATTAAAAATATATATATCTATTTAATATGTGGTGAGAAAATATTTTATTTTATTTTGAGATATTAAAATTTTTCACAGTTTAATAGATATTTATAGATATCCATGTATACCCGCAGATATTCATAAAATCCGATTAAAACTTGCCTAACAAATACCTGGGTGGTGGGGGATTAATATTTGTGCCCACCCCGCCCCATTGTCATCCGTATCTGGAAAAGCTTTGACCAAGAATGTTATTCCTATATAAATTCTAACCTATGGCCCAAATAATTGATCCAGTACTAAACATATTTATTTAGTATTTATTATTCTTGGAAATATTTTTTAAAAAAACATAGGAAGAAAATGAGAGAATGTGAGAATAGTAGTCATAGGTAGTTATTTTATTCTTTTACAAGTTTATTTTCATCCTTGTTCTGGTCTGGTCCAGAACATAATCTTCGAGGTTCCTTTTGATGTGGGCTTGAGTACTTCTTGATGGGGGATTGGTCTTCTCCTTCAAGTTGATCTGGACTGCTCCTCTCCTTGGACCAAATGGGGGGGTACCTATGAAGACACTCCGATGCTTAAGTCAGCAAAGGGGTATACGCAGAGAGTAATAATGGGGTGGAAGTAGAGATGGCAAAGTGGATCAACCCGCCCCGCCCCGCCATTAACCTACCTTAAACGGGGCGGGGCGGGCCAACCTATTTTAGTTGTATGGGTTGAACCCCCCAACCCACCCCACCTAATGGTGGCTTGACGGGTTGGCGGGTTGACCCGCTATAAAAATTATATATATATATATATATATATATATATATATATATATATATATATATATGTATATAACATTTCTATTTTTTGGGCAATCTTCAAGGCCTTTCTTAAATTATTATTAAAAAATTAGAATAATCTTATCTTACAGCATATAATTCGTGTTATAAAAGTAAAGACATTATTTTTTTAGTACGAAATAATTCCAAGTAACAATTAAATTAAATTAAATAATTAATAAATTAATAAAAAAAAGTTTATTTTTTAATATAGCGACCCGCCACCGACCCGTTTTTGGGTGGGTTAAGCGGGATGGGTCAAAGTGGGTTGGTGGGTACCTCGCCAAATTTTGGCGGCTTGGTGGGTTGACCCGCGGGTCACAACCCACTTTGCCACCCTTAGGTGAAAGTGAACTTACCTTCATTTATGGCCTCAGAGCCTTTTATAGAGGCCTCTGATTATGTTGGAAATGGGTCCTGCCATCTACGCGATGGTCTTCCATACTTCCTTAAGTGATAGGTACGGGAGTTAGAGCCTTTTCAAGCGGTGGGGGCAGTCTGACGCGCAAATCATGGAGCGGCTCTGGCATTCGGAGCCGAAGTGATGGGCCCTGTCCAGTCTTGAAGCTCGGCTCGGTCCGGATCTTAACTGATGGGGCCTTATTGGGCCTTATCTGTAGGAATGGGCCAGAACAGTTGCCCCCGGGCCGGCACTGGTCTTAGTAGGCCAGTGTTGGGTCATTAGCTTTGAGCTTGGGGGGCATTTAATTTTTCCCACAGGTCTTTAGTTTCAGATTATTGTGCGTAGTTCCCAAGGGCAGTCGTTGTTTCACTTACATTGTTTCGAATCTTCGCATCTTCTTATTTCTCGCGCTTGGCGTCGTTTCGCCCTTATAAATTCGTAGGGGCCTTTCCCTATCCATCTATAATCTTCCCTATCCTCGAGTTGTCATTCGATCTCCTCAAGTTCTGCCATTTTGGCTCGCTTACTCCTTCTCCATACTTCCTGTTCCCATAGTTTAGCTTTTACTCAGGTATTTCTCTCCTCCTTCTTTTATCTTTTTTTCTTTCGTATTTGGGGGTGAGAATGGCAAGGTTGAGTCAGTGGGGGGAAGAAGACAGTGATTCTGATGTGGAGATCCTGTCTAACCCTCCCGTGGTTTTCTCGCTTCTATCGTCATCGTATGGTGGTCCATACTGTTCTTCCTGGAAGAACTGTCCCAGTTGTGCTTCAGGGTTCAGGACCCTTAGTGAGGTTCGGTGTCTCGACTTCGTCTTCTGGAAATCTGGGTCTCGATTCAGTTCGTCCGGGGGTGAGCACTTCATCTTTTTGGGAGGGCGTCCTGCGTGAGGCTGAGATTGAGTCGCCCTATGGCTTTTCCTCTGATTTTGATTCTTCTTCTGTTTCAAGAGACGGCCTTATGGGCAAGGGAAAGTTTAACGTCGAGGATGCCAAGATGTATCCTCAGCTTCCTGATGCCTATCTTTACCCCTAGATGGATCGGGAGGTGCTTGGCTTTCGCAAGGAGACACGTTCTTCAGGCGATTTCGTAGGGAGTGATGAAATAACCGAGAAAGAGCTGAAGAAGTACGAGATCTACATTCCTTTGGCCGACGAGAGAGTTTGTTCTGATTGGACTATGGCGGACGGTGGTCAATCTTTTTACATGTACTGTGCTTTGTTCACAGAGTTAGGGGTTCGTCTTCCTCTCTCAAGCTTTGAAATGGATGTCCTTAGTTTCTTTCAAGTTGCCCCTTCCCAGCTTCATCCCAATTAGTGGGGTTTTGTGAGGTCGTTCGATACCTTCTGTCAGGCTCGGGATCTCCTATGCACTGTCTGGACCTTCTTCTATTTTTTTCAAGTCGGCCATTCTTCCAACAAATCCGAGATCGCGGTCGGTCGTCGGGGATGGACCACCGTGTCTTCACGTAGGGGGTTGGCCATGTTCATCCCATTTAAGGAATCCTTCAAGGGCTTTAAGAGCAACTTTGTCCGTATCCATATCCCTGCTCGTTTTCCGGCCTTCTTTGTCAGAGAGGATGGTTCTGCTCTTTTCCCTCTTTACTGGAGTAGGGCCGGTATAGCCCGTGCGCCTTCCTTTTACAAGGTTTTAGAGGAGGTGCTCAGCCCTAATGAATTGTGCACCGTCCAATGCCTTTTGGACTAGGTGAGATTGTCGGGTAGTCTCTGTTGCCGCAATCTCCTTTCCTCGGAAGAGGATGCTGGGGCGTTGTTAGGTAGTCCTTCTTTTTCTTTGTCTTGCTGCTCTTTTCCTATCTCCTTGTACTTTCTTTTCTAATCGTTTTTATTTTTGCACATAGGAAATGGCTTCTACAAATGCTATGATGGCAGCCCTGGCTCGAAAGAAGAAAATTGTGTCAACCGAGGGCTCTTCCAGACCGTCCATCCCCGAGGCTCCTAAGCTGACTTCTCGTTCGAGCTCTGATGTCCCTTCTCCGGCTTCTTCCGGGGGGTTGCCGTGGTTCAGTCTCTGACGTCCCATAAGCGGATACTAGTAGAAAATACCCTTTTCACGTCAGGATTTAACATCAGTTATTTCTACATGGATGTTAAAAATGGAGGCGGTGGCAAACTTGTAAATAAATGGTTGAGGGAACACACTTTTAACATCGGTTATTTTGAAAACCAATGTTAAAAGTAGAGGCGGTGGCAAACTTGTAAATAAATGGTTGATGGAACAAACTTTTAACATCGGTTTCTTTTTAACCGATGTTAAAAAGTGACTTTTACATCGGTTAAAAAGAAACCGATGTTAAAAAGTGAGTTTTAACATCGGTTCATTTTCCAATCGATGTTAAATGTCAAAATTTTAAATTTAAGTCTTGCGCGTTTCTCTCTTTATCGTGTACAGTACTCTCGCTACTCATCATCTATGTTCTGTGCAAGCCCTCACTCTCGTCGTTTGGTCGCCGCATTTCTTCAGCCGTCCACCGAGCGAGCCACCATGACCATCGTGAGGTCCACCACCAGAAGAAAACACCACCGCGAGCCGCGAGGTCCATAATCCGTGCCATTGTAAGTCCTCTACACCACCGTGTTTCTTCATTTGTTTTTGTTTCTAGTTTGCGTTTTTGGTTAGATTTAAGGATTTCAGGATTTCTCTTGTTTTGGTTTAGGGATTTATTTCGTTTTGGACGAAACCCTCAAATCTTGCCATGAGGGCTTATCTGAAGCAATCGCAATACAATAGCTCCAGGCTAACTTTCTTTCTTTTCTTTTTTATTTTAATCCTTTCACGTTAAACTATATTTTGCATTTCAAATGTAATTGACTGAAAATAAAGTAACTAATTGGTTATAGTTAGGGTTTTTTCTATGCATTGCATAGTGAGCATTTACCCACGTGCATTTGGAATGATTTTTGGTTGTTGTTTGTTTGTTAAAAAGTCAGGATTTTTTATTCTCTAGATGATTCTGTTTGTCAACCTGATAAATGAGCTTCGATCATTATACAATTATAATTACTATTGCTCGATATTTTATTTTTGGTGAAATTGCTTGAACTTGATGAATTATATTTTTATTTGTTGTGCTTGTATTAGTTTCTTTTATTTTCAAATGTATGGTTAGATTGTATAGTCCTTTATAGAGAGTTTGCATATATTATGAAATTACAATTCGCACGGACCGGTTTTCTATTCTAGCCGTTTTTGTGACCTCAAGATGATGTAGCTTATACTGCTCTTGATCAGACATGAGCGTGAAAACTTATTCTTGCTTAGATTTTTAGATATGTGAGATCACCTGCATCTCGTATGTGAGTTTTAGCCTCTAAATTATCTATACATTATCTCATAAAACTAATATCTCTGTGTGGTTGTTTAGGTCTCTCCTCATCATCTGTAAATATTGTTTCTTGTCAGGAGCATGGGGGTAATTTTAATGAAGCTGTCAATGCACATTTTAGTGAAGGAGACATAAATTTGTCAATAAGGTGCGCTCTTTTACTACCCTTAATATCAGATTCAGAAATCTACATTTTCTAACTAGTATTACTCTATCTTCTACATGTTCCTGTTAATTCATGTGATATTGATATATAAATTCATTCCTTCGTGGCCAGAATGCAAGATCATTTGTTGCTATTCCACAAGATGATTTCATGGATATAGATGATGAATTTCATGCTGAAATTCGCAGACCTCTATCACTTTTGTGAGAGCTTTTAATGACAGAGCGTTTTGCACAATTCTTTTTTGACTATACTAAATATGAATTCTGGATTTATATAAGATATATATAGTTCATGTTTATACGGTTGAGTTTTGGACTTTTGGATTTGTTATACTGATTTCTAGACTTCTGGATATATGTATAGTGTGTACTGATTTTGCAGGGAGGGATAGAAATTATGAAATAAAATCAGATTTTTTTTTAAAAAAAATTTCTTTTGACATCGGTTCTGGATTCAACCGATGTCAAAAGTACACTTTTAACATCGGTTGTGGCCTTCAACTGATGTCAAAAGTCTACTTTTAACATCGGTTACGTTTAGAACCGATGTTAAAAGTGACTTTTGACATCGGTCAATAACCGATGTTAAAAGTCACACTTTTAACATCGCCTGTATTAACATCGCTGAAACAACCGATGTTAAAAGTCATTTTTAACCGATGTTAAAAGTGTTTTCTGCACTAGTGGGAGTTTTGCCGAGCAGCAGACTCAGTCTTTTGGCAGCCAAGGTCGGGAGAAGTCTCCAAGGCCGAATCCTTCTCCCATCTCTCAGCATCCCTTTGCCCAGTTTGTTGATGGTAACTACCTCCGGGCGGTCAATGTTGCACTGCTCCCAGGGAATCGTGACTATTCTGCGCTTAAGGCAACCACGCCGAAGCAGATAGTTTTGACGGCAAAGGCATGGATGTGTGCTACCGCCTCCATGCTCCGTTTTGTGGAAGTCGAAGACTCTTGGTAGTCCCAGCACAATGTCGTGGCGAAAGAGTTAGAGGAAGCTTGGGTTACTTTTTCGGCTCTTGAGAGGAAGGTGAAAGCTGCTGAGGACGCTGCTTCCAAGGCCGAGCAAGCCCGCTTGGAGGCAGAAGATGCCTGCAAGAACAAGGAGCAGGAGTTGTAGTCGGCCTTGGCCGTCTCCAAGAGAACTAGGGAAGAGCTCAAGGAGGTTCGGGCCGCTCGTGATTCGGCCATGGAGGAAGTTTGTCCATTAAGTGGCGAGCTGGAACATTGGAAGGCAGAGGCTTCCAAGTATCAGAGCTTCTTTTACGAAGTGGCTGGCTCTTCATTTCAAAATGCCTTGGACCAAATCTGTTTCCTGAATCTGGGTATTTCACTTCGCGCTGACCTTCTTGCGGTGAACCGGATCGTGGTAGATGGACGCTTGATGGAAGTGCTGGAGTCCAGGGAAAGGATCCCGGTGCCTCTTGACTTGAGCAGTGTGGAGTGTGAAGGTCCTTTGTCTGGGGTCATCCAACCCCCGTTTGCGGAGCCATCTCAAGGGGTCGGTCAAAATGATGAGGCAGCTTTCGTTTAAGGACGATGTTTTTGGTTTTAAGTTTGTAACCGTAGGGTAGTAACTAGTAGGATTTTTGCTTTGTATTTTGTATTTCCCTTTTAGACTTCAAGTGAATGGATGTTACTTACGGTGGCGTGAATATCTTTGCTTTCTTGACAAAATCTTTAAGTGATTTGACCAATCCTGACGTGGGTCAGGGAGTGCTCTTTTCTCCCTGTTCTTGCGTCTTTTCACCTTTCCTTGGGAAGTAACCCTTTCCAATTTTTTAGGCGTTTCCCAAAGGATTCTCTACTATTTTTTTAGGGATTCTTTGACTATAACTTCATCCTTCATAATGCCATAATTAAATCTTTGTTATTTTTCGAGGGGTCTGGGCATCTATAAATAGGCCTTTCCTTCATTGTTTTTTCCTATCCCATTTCTTTTGTCTCACCAAATCTGGGCAAGATGCCTTTGTTTTTTCCACATTTGCTGTTGGACCCTTAGAGTTTTTCTTTTTTTGTGTTTTCTTTTGAAGGACTTTGTGCTCATGGTAATTTTATTTTTTAGTAGGGATGACCTTTGCTATAGGAAGGGTGAATAGGGATGAGATTCGCTACGGATCTCCGTTCCTACTTTTTGCGAGGGCATGAGAATGGCCCTAAGAACCGCCTGTTTCTTCCATACTTGGGAGTAAAACCGGGCCTTTTGATTAGGCCCCCGATTTTCCTCCTTCTGCAAGTATAGACCTGGCCTTTTCTAGGGCTCCTCCCTTTTACTAAATCGTTTTGCTTCTTCCAAAGGGCGTGCGGTTCGATTTTCAGTGTCCGTCGCGGAAGAACTAAGACATTGTCTTCTTCCTGGCCGGTCATTTCGAGGAGTGTGTTCCTCGTCCCTTCTCTTTTTCTTCCCTCCTTTTCCTGCAACCTATCCTGCTGGGTTAAGTTTCATAGCCGATCGCCCAAGTCATTTTTTTTTTCCATTGGGTTGGTGGTGGTGATTCCATTCATCCCAGTGCTTGGAGTAGGAAAGGTGGTGGGCTCTGTCCAACAAGGCTTTGTTTTACATCTGGAGTTTTGTTTGGGCCTACGGATGTGGTGTCTTGTTTGGATTACGGGCAATCTTTCAACCCATCAATTCTAGTTTGTGGAGCACTTGCTTGATGGGTTGGTCTGTTCAAACCACAATCAGATAACACTAGAAGTATTGTCTCAGCCTTCTGGCAATGAACACCAGGGCTAAGGCTACTTTTTCAATCTTCTGATATCTAGACTCTGCTTCCTGGAGGACCTTGCTGACGAAATAGACAGGTTTTTGATTTTCTTCTACTTTCCGGATCAATGCTGAGCTAACCGCTTCATTAGTGATCGACAAGTAGACAATCAGAGTTTCTCCCACATCCGGACGAGTCAAGATCGGGGGTGGGGCAAGGTTGATTTATAGTGCGACAAATGTCGCCTCACATTGATCCGTCCACTTGAAGTCTTTCCTTTTTTCAGCAACCCGAACCAGAGCAATTATTTCTGGGCGGCCTTTTCCAAGGACCTGGTTAAGGCTGCGATTCTTCCGTTCAACCATTAAACCTCCTTTACCGTGCTCATGCTCCGATTTCCATGATCGCCTGGCATTTCTCCGAGTTTGCCTCAATTCCTCGACGGGTGAGCATGAACCCAAAGGATTTCCCTGCCTCTATGCTGAAAGCACACTTTCCTGGGTTGAGCCTCATATTATGGATCCTAGGCCGATAGAACACTGCCTGGAGGTTGGAGTTGTGATTAGGGTGGTTGGTGCTTTTTGTAATCATGTCATGGATATAGACTTCCGTAGCTTCTTCGATGATATCTCCAAAGACCCTGTTCGTCATTCTCTAGTAGGTGGCTCCAACATTCTTCAATTCAAATGGCATCATTCGGTAGCGATATGTTCCTCTCTCAGTTATCAGTGTTGTCTTCTCTTCATCTCTCGGATGCATGGGTATTTGATTATACCCTGAATACGCGTCCATAAAGGAAAATTACTGATAACCAGAGGAATTGTCTACCAATTTATCTATATTTGGAAGAAGGCAATGGTCTTTGAGGCATACCTTATTTAAGTCGGTGTAGTCCGCGCACATCCGCTATTTTCGTCTGACTTCTTTACCAAGACCACGTTCGAGAGCCACGTTGTGTAAGTGATCTCTCGGATGGTCCGAGCCTTCAGTATCTCTTTTTTTTGCGCTAGCACCGCCTCCTGTCTCTCTGCCCCTATCTTTCGCCTTCTCTACGCCACCTGTTTTGCGCGGGGGTCCACGGACAGCTTATGGCATATGAAGTTCAGGGCTATCCCGGGCATGTCTGAGAATGATCAAGCGAACAAGTCTTTGTTTTGGCGCAGATAGTCGGTGAGATCTTTCTACTTGGCTGCTGGGATATTCTTTCTTATACTTATTGTCTATGCTTTTTCCCTTACCCTTATCTGGGCGGACTGTTTTGCTAGGCCCAATGACCCTAGGGGTTTCAACATTGATCCTGTAACAATCTCTACCCGCCAACTGGTCCCCTTTTACCATGCATATCTGTCCGTCATCCGTTACGAACTTCATCGCGAGGTGGGGGGTCAAGATGATCGCGCTGAGGGAGTTCAACGTGGGACTTCCTGTGATCGCATTGTAAGCCGAGGCGCAGTCCATCACTAAGAACTTTGCCTTCATCGTCTTGGAGACAGGCGGCGTTCCCAAGGGGAGTCTTAATTCCATGTATCCCCGGGGGGCTACTCGCTCACTGGTGAATCCGACCAAGTCTCCTTCATGAGGGAGAAGGTCCTCTTGCTTTAGTTCGAGCTTGACGAGTAACCCTCCAAAGATGATATCTGCCGAGCTACCTTTGTCAAAGAAGATTTGTTTCACCTCAAAGTTGGCCAGAGTCCCTGAAATTACCAAAGGGTCATCATGCCCAAAGATGGTTGATCCCAAATCTCCCTCAACAAAGGATATAGTCGGATTGGCTTCGGGTGCTTTCCTTCTAGACTGAGCTCGTCCTGAGAGGCTCCTGACCTGCCTAGGGTGTCTTCTGTGCTGATTTTGAGGCTTCTCCGCTGGCGAACCTACCGGCTATAGTTAGGATCACCTGGCGGCTCGGGGGTTCTTTTCGTCATAGGGGAGTTCTAGTGAGGGTACGTCCTCCCCGGTGTCGGTCTTGGGAGGTGGAATCTTGTCGACGCCACACCGGGTTTCTCTTGGCCTTTCCGATTCTGTCCTCACTCGACCCCTTCGGTCAAGAGTGACCAACTGATGTCGCCGCTCTCACGTGGCCTGCTCCACTTTCTCCATGTATCGGTGTAAACGCCCGGCTCGGATAAACTCCTCGATCACGTCCTGCAAGCTGATATAGTCTTCCATGTCATGCCCATGACCTGCATGAAAGGCGCTGTACTTGGTCTGATCTTTAGCTTCTTGCTTCTTTATGGGGCCCGGATTTGGGATCCCGCGAACTCAGAGCACATAAACTCCTGCAGAATCTTAGCACGGGGCGCGTTCAAGGGGAGTGTAAACTTCATACCTTCCTCGAGGTTGCGGTGCGGGTTTTTCTGCGAGGGCTCTTCATCTCTGGAAGTCCGTTCGGTCGGTTTTTCTTAACTCCTAGTGTGAGGTGTTAGTCTTCTGGAACTCTTCCAGGTTTATGAACTTCTGGCTCTAGCCCTCAGCTCGTCCATGCTCTATGCTTCTCTTTTTGTCAACGATGTGGTGAACGGGCCAGGACGTAGTCCGGCTACGAACAGGTGCAAAGCAACCTTTGGGTTTAAATTCAGTACCTGAAGGGAAGCTTGAGCAAAACGGTAGAGATAGTCTTGAAGGCTCTCTTCTTTCATCTAATTGATAGTAGCTAGGCTATGGAATGAGCGGGGTTTCAGCATGCTAGTTGTCAAACTTACTAGGAATTTTTGATTCAAAGTTTTCCACTATCAAACGACCTTGGTGGGAGGGCCAAGAACCATCTCTGAGCCGCATGTTTCAGCGTCAAAAGGAAAGCCCGGCACATGAGATGATAGTGCATCACGTGGAACAACATTCTTGACACGAAGGAATCTACGTGATTTTTTGGATCTGTTGATCCGTCGTATATCTCCATGTTGCCAGGCTTTTTGAGCTCGACTGGGACCGGCGTCATCATTAGTTCCAAGGTGAATGGATGTTCTTCCAGCATGTGGGGCGGCGGCGCGCCCCTTTCTCGCGATGCTTCTCTACCTCGGTCCCTGTCCTCTGTGTGTTTGTACCGCGTCCTGCTACTTCCTCTCCATTCTCCTATGGTTCGCGAGGTGAGGTGTGTCACAGTTTGGGACACCTGGTAAGTAGGGTCATTTCTCGTGGAGGAGCCGACTCCCAAGCTTTCCAACTTTCTCACCTGCTTAGCGATGGTTTTCTGCTGCCTGCGAATCCTTTCGAGCAGCTCCCATTGTGTCTCCGATGGAGGATAGTGTCTCCCTCCTGCCGCAGGGAATATGACTTTAGTGGGAATCAATCATACCCAAGTATATCTTTTAAAATCATGTAGCTAACGTGAGAATATCTTATTCCCAAATTCACATTCCCAAAAATAACTTCACAAACCTTAAAACAAACGCAACAAACGCACCCTTTAAGTGTTGTGTTTTCATAATATATTTTTGTGAATAATATCATTCTACATCAAAACAACAAATGGTAATAGTAATCTATACTGCAATTGCCCTTGTCCAACTTTTTGTTTCTTTACCTACTTATTTAAATACAAATAAAAAAGGTCATAAGTGTACAAACTAACACATAAAGACATGGTTACTGATTTATAAATAGTTTAATTTTGATATATGGTTAGTGTAAAGATTTTTATTTTGTCATTCAGTCACATATTACCTCATGTGTAACTTAGTTTTAAAGTAGAGTTTAATTTTGATACACCAAACACTTGATGCATGCAAATATCACTTAAGACAAATTACGTGTCTCACAAGTAATAGAGAGAATTGAGTCTCAGATATCGTTCCCACATAGATCAATTAACAATTACTAGATTAAATAGGGAGATTCTTATGTTATCTAGGCAATCACATTGGTGAATAGAACAAGAAAAAAAATAATCAAGAAAAGATAAATAACCAAAATTTCAAGGAACATAAGAAATTCAGTTATAGAAGAACCTAAAGGTCTCAGTTCAGTTGTATGGAATTATGGGGTTACCCATTTTCTCTATAATTATGTCCTTTTCTGTCAATTACCAATCACCTCTTCTAAATCCATTAGCAATCAATGGTCATGCATTACTAATATTCTTGTTCCTAATCAAGTACCTAGTTTGGTCATTCAAGGAACCAGTTAAGAAAAACATAAAAACCAAGAGGTTTGTTAATTCAATAATAGATTGGAAGTAAATAATTGCACTTATTTCATTCAACAATCTTAAACCTGATTTATCCTAAAGTTCCTTAACTAATTGCGATATGACCAATGGTAAAATAATCAACTAACATCATATCAAGAGTGATCAATTCCTAACATGCAATAAGTAAAATAAAATAAACCAATTGAAAAGGGAAAACACGAATTAAATTAAAATTGGGTAAAAACCTTTAAATCAAAATACAAGTTTTTCACATTGTCAAAAAAAGCACAGATTAAGGTAGTTACTATAAAATTCAAACATTTTTCATAATATGACAATATATGATTGATTGTTGGTGTTAAAACTCTTTACACTAACGCAGTATTATAGTTAAATCTATTTTCAAATCTTATTATGGTTTTGTTTTGGTTATTGACGAAAGCATGTGTAATTGACAATATCATCATGAAGAAAATAGAGCTCTTACATGAAGAGAATGTCGGATGTTCGTGGCTATAGATGTAACCTTCCTTTCTCAATTTCAATTTCTCTTGTTCTCTTCTTCTGCAAACAATAGCCAAAAGAGAAGTTTTCATTATGTTAGTTTCACTTTCAAGCTTCACCACTCTGCTTCATTCTGTCAATCTTCTGCTTCACTCTTAGCTGCTTCTGGAATGGCTACTCCTACTCCTGCTACTTCCAACGACGTTGTCTTTGTGCAAAGGACATTGTTGAAGCATGTTTTTGTAACACAGTCCTTGATTGATTGAGTGTGTGTTTGGTATCACGGTGGCCACCAGCGGATTTAGAATCTGGAGTTAGTGAGACAATTTATTTCCAAAATATTTAATAAAAAAATATCATACATATGAAGATAAATACATAAATGTTAAAGGCATAAAATTTTCATGTATCTAATCAAATAAATTACATACCTACTGACATGTCGTTGGTTCGAGTGGTAAGGGACTCGAGCACCTTAAGTAAATGATCAGGGGTTCGAATCCTGCCTCTTCTGTATGGAGAAAACCTGGTTGGGAGGGGAGAACCCAACTTGTGTGCCCAACAGGTTCTCCGACAGAGATTAGTTACTACTAATGGTGGTGTATACTTTGTACCTATATCACAGCTACCCAAAAAGGAAATTACATACCTCGTAATTGTCCTCTACGTGATCTCATGTTTTGAAATCATTGAATGATAAACTCATTGTCAATATTATTGAACACATCTCTCTCAATATAAGGGGGTGGGAAAAAAAGGTTCCTATGAAGGTGGGAATGAAATTTGTGTAACTACTATTATAACTCACTCTTATAAATGATTCCTGAGAATGTTATAAGTATTAGTCAAACACTTTTTTAATAAACTCCCAAGAATAAGATTCCCATCATTATTTTCTTGGGAAAGTTATTCTTAGAAATAATTTTCGAAACCATGAAACAAACACAGTGGTGGGTTGTGTGTCCCATGTGAGGAGAAGGAAGGGTGCTGAATGTTGAGTTAATGAGTTGCATGGGTGAAATTTTGTCAACTATGGGGGCAAAAAAAATGTATAGAGGGTAGTTATAATTTTTTTTTAAATTGACCGCGGTTCTACCCTTGACGGTGGGGAACATCGGAATTGTTTCTGTAGCTGTCAAACATGATTCCAGTAGAAAAATAGGTGTTTGGTTGAGACGTCTCGCCTCATTAAGTAACCTAATTATCTAATCCTAAAACATGTGAAAAATTTAAAACTTAAAAGACATATAAAGAATGCATACAACACACTGATGGAAATATATATATATATATATATATATATATATATATATATATATATATATATATATATATATATATATATATATATATATATATATATATACAATCATCCCTGAGTACATTAATCAGAGTACGCCACTATGGTCATATAGCTAATACAACAACTGTCAACAGGAAAGATACATAATAAGTCACACCCAAAAACAACTGATAAAACCAGCCATCTCTCGTCCCAGCCCTCTCACCAAAATACATCAAATAACAAGCATTCAAAACTCTCATGCCTACTGAGAAGCACTGGCCAGACACTCATATCAATAAGGATGATATGGTAGTCGTGAACTACCCTCTACTCTAAGTCTCTCGTTACTAGCATCTGCGGCTCTCCCACCAGCATCAGGTTCAAAGGGAATGCCATCCTACTCAGGAATCGGCTCCTCAACTATGGTATCTACTCCACGAACCAGGAGAGAAAACATACATAAAAAAGATATGCAGATAAGAATCTACAACAAACATCATATGTGGGAAAGAAATCATAGGATAGCATATATTCACATCAGCCAAGCATGTATACAAACATCTCAATGAGTGATACGTCACATACATCTCCCAATTATATCCCTCATGTTCATTGCCTATGCTATATGTATATCAAATCTACATGAATGTCGGCCGATATCTCAAACTCGTTCTCAGTCTTGGAGAACCTTAGTTAGTTTGTGCAGGTAACCTTTCCGCTCTCCGTGACCAATAAGAGTGCATTCCCACTCCAACTCTCGGGAGAAGTATCTTTGTCGCCTCGGAATGTCCACATGCGACGTGGAATAATTAGGGTCTAGTTGGGATAACCAGGTTCCAGTGGAAATCACGACACAATAGGAACAACTCCATCTGTCACCCGTGATAAGTCCCAAGCACGACTACATCCGCAAGATCACGAAGATCGTCCCTTCCGTAATCTGTACCCGCACTCAGGTACACTAATCTTGTGTGTCCCATACCATACGACTCGCCACTTGGCACATGATTATGCTATGTATGTCAACCAACCCTTATGCCACCAATATCTCAATAAACATCTCACCTCAATCCTTATATCACTTTATTCACGATACTACAGTATCCATCACTTTTCCCTCACACATGTATTGTGGCACTTTCATTCATTGTCATCATCATCATCATCCATAAAGCATGCAGACACAATATTCAATATCTAAATATACTATCTTTAGCATATAAGATCATACAATCCATACTATCAAGCATACTATTCTAAACTTATAAACACATAAATCATATCGAGCACATATTCGCAATCACACCAAACGTACTAATCATCCATCCGGCAATAGTTATATCTAGCCTAAGGTATATTCTTAGCGGTGATAGCCCAAAGATACCTATACTTAGGTTTTAGGTACTTTGTCAGGAGTCAACCTCTAGTAGGGTTTAGGGTTCCCCTACACATGTCAATATATATTATTCTGCTCTTGTCTTCCCGATGAGTAAAACCTGAGCAGATTGACCTTAATTAGTTAACTATGATTAATACCTACATCTATGATTAATTATCGTGTAATTTGATTAATGATATGTTACCTTAATCAAGGTCTAAAATTGAGGTGCTTCTCTATCGGAGATTTTGAGTTGTTTGAATTTTGTTCTAAACTTGCATATGTGCGTGGATTCTTACATGATTTTGATTTATCTAACCCTTATTCTGTTCTTAGTCTCTTTTCTATTGTTTCTAACCTATGTTAGCCTAACTAACAAAATTCATACAAACCTTGCTAAGATATTAAATTTTCATTTACTAAAAACATGATGTTACATTGGTTACACGTTTGGGGAAGCATTTTTGCATCTAGAATCGATTCTACCAAAAGCAGCTTGGAGTAGCTTCTGCTTTTGGATTGAAATATTACACTAAGTTTTAGATTAAACTTGCTTTCAATATAAAAAATCCAAACATAAATCACTTCACTTCAAACTCAATTATATTGAAATCATTTTTATCCAAAATCACGTTTGTCAAACATTCATCCAAACACACATTGAGTAGATTAAAGTATGAATGTGGCTTTTGCTTGATTTGTGATGATATAATACGTATCTAACTGCTTTACTTAACTTCTTAGTTAATTACTTTTACAAATTAACTTATCATATATCTAACTTCATATTCTTCTTCTTTAATTTTCAGAAATCCAAAGCTTCAACCAATTCCAAAATTGCATAACCAATCTCCAAATGATATACAAGTTGGACAGGATGCCAGAAGACAAAGATATACCACCAGACAAGATTCTTTAGCATAGCTACCGCGTAAGGGTACGGGATACGCGGTACGACGATTTCTATAGGTGGTACACAAAGGTAATGTGAGAGTTCGGTAACTATGCTCTCCGGAGGAAGAATTGCAAGGAAACAACAATGATTGCTAACCATCACAAAAAGTTTGCCTGTGATTTCTCGAGATCTCATTTTCATAATGAAGTCTCCTTTAGGTAGTATTTGACCCAACTTTTTTTGCCTTCTTTTCTCTTCAAAAAGAGAAGTTGGACCAAAGACTTTTTAAAAGAAGCTCTTAATAAAATGAAGCTTATTTACAAAGAATAAAAATTAAAGATAAGTGGCTTTTAGAAAGACTACTTCGAGGAGCTCCTTTTTTTTTTTTTTTTTGCTTATCTTCTCCTTATGTCTTCTCCTCTATCCCTCTCACTCTCCCCTCTCTTACCTAAAGCAATTTTTTTTTATGCAATTACCTAAATCACATATGAAAACTATTAAATATTAAATTTAGTTTCTTAAGCAAAAAATAAAAATACGGATCAATTTTGGATATCACATGTCTTGATATTATACATTACCAATGAAGATATTTGCATATAAAAAATATACAAAACTTAATCTTCATATGTACGTGTATGTATATCACCATATAAGTATCTAATAGCAGTGAACTGGGATGAATTTGGTATATACTACTTTATTAGTATATACACAAGCCGTTTACTAAAATGTATAAAAGTCAACGTGACTCGTGTGAACGAATGGGTACTGTACTAGTTGGTTATTAAAAGTGTGTGTATCCCCAAAGTTGCAAAATAACCTTCAATCTAGTCCATTGGAGACACGATCGAGCATCTACTGGCTAAGGGTGTTTTTGGATTAGCTATGAAAAAATATTATTTCAATAATTGATTATATGCATGCTCGATTATTATTATAATGGATTATAATAAAATAAATTTTATGTTTGTTTTTTATAAGAGTTTTATGTTTGGATGTGTTTCCTGAAAAACGATTTTAGGATTATCTATTTCGTTTGGGTTTTATAAAAAATCATTTTTTTATAGTAAATTGCAAAACAAGGGTATGAAATTATTTGTTTAATTTAATAAAAAAAATTATTAGTTAATTTTGCAGGGTTGAAATAAGAAGATTGTTATTGATTTCAAGATAATCTAATAACTTTTTGAGTAAGCTTCAAATTTTTAGATTAAATATCTTTTTTCTCATAAAGTTTTTTTTTTTTAATTAATCTGATTTGCCAAACATATCATATTAAATTCAAAACAACTTTCTTTTCAAAATAAAAATTGTGTTTTTTAAAGAAAAATCTTCCCTAAACACCTACTAAAGGTGAAGTTGTTAGTTACCTCACAACTCGCGAGACTAAATTGTGAACATGCACACTTTAATACACACCATCATCTTTAAAATCCAAAATTGTGTATTTAATCCAACTTTTATGATAGTGTGTGTATATATATATATATATATATATATATATATATATATATATATATATATATATATATATATATATATAGATAGATAGATAGATAGAGAGAGAGAGAGAGAGATCTGTTTACATCAATGTATATAAGTCATTTTTTACTTACTTTTAATCTCTTCCCGTTGATTTTATTTTCATCCAATAATGATTGTGATTTTAACTTTGTAATAGTTGGATTACAATAAAATCAACGGCGGAGATCAAGCATAAGAGAAAAATGACTTATACTGCATATTGTTGATGGTGTAAGGATTCACATATTCACAGCATCTAATAAGCAATATGGTTTTTTTGCGGTTCAACCATTGAATTATAACAACTTATAGCTTGTCTGTTTAAGGTTCTACTCATGGCAAATTTCCATTTTGACCAGTGTTGGACCAAAACTTCTCTTTGAAGTTTTTATTAAAAGTGTCTCGAGACGCGAAATAATGTCGTTTGCTTTGGAAAAACTCTCTTCCAAACAGTCACTTATTATCTTAATCCATTTCGTTAAATCATAAAAAATTAAACATCAATAAAAAGTTAACTAAATGGTTCTTAATTTTGATATATATAAATACAACATTAAATAATTTTAAGTTAATATAAAATTTTATAAATATAATATACATTATAACAATTTTAAATCTAATTAATGATAGATTTGAAAAAATTATCCCATTGTGTAAAGATAATTTTGACCTGAAGTAAGTGGTAGAGTGAATTACATTTACTTTCACTGTAGCTCTAAAAATTACAAATACCCTTTTTAAGATGGCATAAACCTGTTATAGGGATGAAAGCGTTACGGCTTTTGGTTTTTTTACTAATGCTATGTTTGTTTGGAAAGAAAAATGAAGGAAAAAAAATGAAAGGAAAGAAAAAAAAAAGGGAAAAAAGATATTTTCCCTCCTTTGATTGAGGAAGGGAAGAAAAAGATTTGTAGGCTCCACACCAAAAAAGTTTTCCTTCCAAAACGGAAAGAATGGGAGAGAGAGGAGAGAAAATGGATGAAAAGACTTAAAACACCCCTGACCTTATTATATCTCATTTTTACTTAAGGTTATTTATGTTATTTCACAAATATAATTTTTCTTTCCTTTCATTTTCTACTCAACCATATAAGAGAAGAGAAATTTTTTAATTTTCTTTCTTTTTATTTTCTCTTATAATAAACAACTAAACAATCTTCTCAATTTTTACTCTTTTTCTCTCAGTTTCTTTCCTCCCAATTTCTCTCTTATAACCAAACAGAATGTAGGGGTCCCCTTAAATCAACAAAAGAAAAGTTTATCTTATGAAAGTAAATGAAATATTTTTTAATGTATTAAATATATCATTTTTTCATATAATTTTTTTTATTGATTTATTAAATAATGTCCTAAAAACATTGGTTAACATTCTCTTTTGAATAATACTCCCTCCGTCCCATTTTATATGTCACATTTATAAATAAAAAATTGTTAGAAAATATATGTCATTTTCTATTTTCAATGTAATATTAAATATTTTTCATCAATTATATCTTTAAATATTCTACTTTACATTTATGATAATAATTTATATATCAATAATTAATAATATTAATTTAATAAAATTATCACTTATTTATTTATTTATTATTTTTTCTTAAATTATATAATTTAATTAAATATGACATACTATATGTTAGAACGGACGGACGAGAGTGATAGCAGAATATGAGGTAATGGTAGCTTTTACCCTGGACAGGAGCGGTTACCCTGAAATTTACATTCAGTTACGCGCTTTAAGTATGAGGCGACAAAGATTCAGAGGATGAAGTCATGGTGTCCTCACCAATGACATGGCACTGTCATTTCAGATTGCGTCACCCATGTGTCACACACCCAATCAGGCTGAGTCAAACAGCTTAATTTTGCAGCTTCAAAACAAATGAATCCTCCATGAATGGTCCATCCGCATTCAGCGGCGCCGACAGGTTTTATACATTATAAATGAGCGGGCAGAGCGTGCTAATCTACGCGCAATAAACCCATCCAATGTCAAATCGAGTCAGAGTAATAATACCATGTACTCCATAGGAGATTTCGATTCTCTCCATTTAATATTTATTATATTTATTCATAATATATTTGAGTATATATTACATAGTTAAAATTAGGGGTGGACAAAAGGCACCGATCCGATCCGGAACCGAGTAACCCGCACGTTGAAGGAGGAGAACAGGCGGGTCTGATCGGGTGCTCGGGTCCGCGGGTTGCTTCTTCAGTTTCATGCGGCTACTGGCGAGCGGGTTCGGGTGTAGTTTTAAAATTTCGATATTACTCGAACCCGACCGACCCATCTTGAAAGGGAAATTTTTTTCCCTGTGCGGCGTCGTTTTGGAAGCAGAGAAGAGAGACTCAAATTCTTCGCCTCATAACCCTCGCCTCAACTCATTTCATTTCTCTTCCTCACTACTAAAAAAACCCTAGCACAGCGCCGCTTACCCTCTCCATTCTCGTCTTTCATTTCTCTTCCTTGATTACTCACAAAGGCACACTATGCCTCCTTCTTGTTTCGTTCATCTTCTTCTTTGCTTCTCTTTCAGCCTTTAATCTCTTGTTCGTCACCGGAGGTAAAGGTTTATGGTTTTTGTGATTTGTTATTATCGGTTTTAGCGTTTTGATTTTGGTTTCAAAATGCTGATTCGATTGACATTTTGTGCCTATTTTCTTTCTTTTTATCATGCTATTACCAAAGGAACCAACTCCATTTCCAGCCAGCCTTTGCTTCAGGTTAAGCTTAGGGTTTGGTGATTGAAAAGGTAAGTTACTAAGTTTTGGCATCGGTTTGTTTTGTTGCCTGCAAAGCTACGAGTTTAGGGATTTTGCCCTATTTGCTTGATTTAGGGTTTTTTTAACTGTAGATTTAACTAACATTTTTCTTATTATTTAGGATATTGTAAGTCTCACTGCGTTTTTTGGTTGGAGAAAACAAGTAGGAGTCCGAGTGTGGGACGGTAGAATTAAGCAGGGATCATGCTCTGTGGTATTTGCTGGACTTAGGATCTGTGCTTGCAAAGGTATGTTTTTTATACCTTGTTTTTTATACCCTGTCTATGCCTGATTTTGTATACTTCTATGTATGCTTCATTTTATTTATTTGCCTGATATTGTATACTTATTTGTACACTATTTATCTCTTATTGTGTGTGTGTATGTGTTTGTTCCCTGTTTTGATGGGTACTGATGTGTGTGTGTGTGTGTTTGTGTTCTCTGTTTTGATGTGTCTCTTATTGTTTTGGAACACTAATACACACACACACACACACACACTGTTTTGGAAACTTTATTTGTTCACTGTTTTGGAAACACACACACACACACACAATATTATTTTTATGCCTGATTTGTATACTCAATTTGCTTTGTATATTTATTTATATGCTTTATTTCTATGCCTGATTTTGTATACTTCTTTGTATGCTTCATTTATTTCTATGTCTGATTTTTTATGCCTGATTTTATATACTTATTTGTACACTATTTATCTCTTATTGTATGTGTGTGTATGTGTTTGTTCCCTGTTTTGATGGGTACTGATGTGTGTGTGTGTGTTCTCTGTTTTGATGTGTCTCTTACTGTTTTGGAACACTAATACACACACACACACACACACACACACACACACACTGTTTTGGAAACTTTATTTGTTCACTGTTTTGGAAACACACACACACACTATATTATTTTTATGCCTGATTTGTATACTCAATTTGCTTTGTATATTTATTTATATGCTTTATTTCTATGCCTGATTTTGTATACTTCATTGTATGCTTCATTTATTTCTATGTCTGATTTTTTATGCCTGATTTTATATACTTATTTGTACACTATTTATCTCTTATTGTATGTGTGTGTGTGTGTGTGTTTGTTCCCTGTTTTGATGGGTACTGATGTGTGTATGTGTGTTCTCTGTTTTGACGTGTCTCTTACTGTTTTGGAACACTAATACACACACACTGTTTTGGAAACTTTATTTGTTCACTGTTTTGGAAACACACACACACGCACTATATTATTTTTATGCCTGATTTGTATACTCAATTTGCTTTGTATATTTATTTATATGATTTATTTCTATGCCTGATTTTGTATACTTCTTTGTATGCTTCATTTATTTCTATGTCTGATTTTTTATGCCTGATTTTATATATTTATTTGTACACTATTTATCTCTTATTGTATGTGTGTGTGTGTGTGTGTTTGTTCCCTGTTTTGATGGGTACTGATGTGTGTGTGTGTGTGTGTGTGTGTTCTCTGTTTTGATGTGTCTCTTACTGTTTTGGAACACTAATACACACACACACTGTTTTAGATGGGTATTGATGTATGTGTTTGTTCTCTTATTTGTATGCTTGTTTTGTACACTTAATTTGCTGATTTGTTCACTATTTTAGAAACACACACACACTATACTTATTTGTATGCTTCCTTAATTTGATTTGTATGGTTGATTTTGTATACTTATTTGTACATTACTTATCTCTTATTGTATGTGTGTGTGTGTGTTTGTTCTCTGTTTTGATGTGTTTCACTATTTTGGAACACTAATACACACATACACACACTGTTTTTGATGGGTACTGATGTATATGTTTGTCCTCTTATTTGTATGCTTGTTTTGTACACTTAATTTGCTGACTTGTTCACTGTTTTGGAAACACACACACTATACTTATTTGTATGCTTCCTTAATTTTATTTGTATGGTTGATTTTATATACTTATTTGTACATTATTTATCTCTTATTGTATGTGTGTGTGTGTGTGTGTGTGTGTGTATGTGTGTGTGTTTGTTCTCTGTTTTGATGTGTCTCACTGTTTTGGAACACTAATACACACACACACACACACACACACACACACACACACTATTTTTGATGGGTACTGATGTATATGTTTGTTCTCTTATTTGTATGCTTGTTTTGTACACTTAATTTGCTGATTTGTTCACTGTTTTGGAAACACACACACTATACTTATTTGTATGCTTCCTTAATTTGATTTGTATGATTGGTTTTATCTGTATGCTTCATTTTATTGGTATGCCTGATTTGTATACTTATTTGTTATGCTTAAATCTTGGATCCCCCTCATAACAGAATCCTATTAGTTGGATAGAACCTTCAATTCTTCATGATATAACAGAATCTATAAGTTGGATTCCATGCCATCATGTCTTCCTTCTTAACTCTTCATCTCTTCTTGCTAGTTAGGAAAACTAATAAATTTAAGAACAGATAAATAAAATTAAAGAAAACAGATAAATCTCCAACCTAATAAAAACTTAAAAACTTCTAAAATGATAAACTAAAATGATTAACTCTTCATCTCTTCTTGCTACTTAGGAAAACTAATAAATTTCAGAACAGATAAATCTCCAACCTAATAAAAACTTAAAAACTTCTAAAATGATAAACTATAATCTTTTTAAGGTTCAAAACTGATAAACACTTAATGTGGTTGGCAAATGTTGATTATGACTTCTTCATTCTTTCAGTAATGGAGCAGTCTAGTCAAAACTTGCCTCCAACGTTAACACCCCAAATAACATCACAAATTGGGACTCAAGGGGCTGTAAATCCAACCACTGATGCCGGAACAGCAGGAGGTAGTGGTGGATCTCTGCCTACTGAACAGGCAGCAACTGCAAATGTTGCAGCTGTAGCTGACCCCAATCCTCCTCTCATAAAGAAGAGGAAACCAAATGCAGGTGGTCCTAGGAAAACTTCTGCTGCCTGGGACCACTTCATTAAATTAACTGAAAATGAATGCAAGGAACCAACTGCAGAATGCAAACACTGCAAAAAAAGGTATTTATGTGACACTAAGCAACATGGCACTTCCAATATGCTTGCTCACTTGAAGTCTTGTCCGAAATACCCATATGCATTAATTAATGATCCCAATCAAACAACGCTCACATTTACTAGTGGAGAGGGTAGTGGGTTGGTTGCTGCAAGCACAAGATTCAATCTTCAAGCTTGTAGAAAGGCATTGGCTCTCTTTGTCATTCTAGATGAACAACCCTTCAGGGTTGTTGAGGGTGAGGGTTTTAAGAACTTTTGTAAACAATTGCAGCCACAATTGACTATCCCATCAAGGAGTACGGTTGCAAGGGATTGCTTTCAGCTTTATCTTGATGAAAAATTGAGGGTGAAAGCCTTCTTTAGATCAGATTGTAATAGGGTCACGCTCACTACAGACTGCTGGACCTCTGTCCAGAATCTTAATTATATGACTCTCACTACACACTTCATTGATAATGAGTGGAAATACCAAAAAAGAATAATTAGCTTCTCCTTAGTTCCTAACCATAAAAGAGACACCATAGGTCGGAAGGTTGAGGAGGTTTTAAGGGATTGGGGACTAAGGAATGTATCTACGGTCACAGTTGATAATGCATCATCGAATGACACGGTTGTAGCACACTTGACGAGGAGAATTAACAAGGTGAATGGGCTAGTGGTGCCATTGGATGGCCATTTCTTGCATATGAGGTGTTGCGCCCATATTTTGAACCTGGTAGTCACCGATGGTTTAAAAGAAAACCACATCTCCATTTCCAGCATTCGGAATGCTGTTAGATGGGTTAGATCTTCACCCCAAAGGTCTGCCAAGTTTAAAGAATGCATTGAATTCGCTAGAATTACATGTAGGAAACATGTATGTCTTGATGTCCCAACTCGATGGAAC